>JASDQU010816496.1:18731-31103 GCA_032191745.1 Picea mariana
TCAACCGGGAAAACCTTTCTTTTTCATTATATCGAATTTCACCATTCGCCATACAATATATACAATGTTTTTAGGTATTCCGTAGATACCAAAACCCTAATCCCTTAATCCGAGATTAATTTACAAATCAGCTAAAAATAGCAAAATCCGCTAAAAATAGCAAAAAACCGCCCAAAAAAAAAATTTCGGGGCGTTGCTCCGAACCCCATCGACACCGGGCTACGCCCGGTGTCGACCGCTACACGTACTTGGGGCGCTGCCAACCCCGTCGGCCCCGGGCTACCGCCCGGTGCCAAACGCTGCACGTAACCATGGGGGGGCATACATGTCCCCCTCTGGGACACCCCTAGGAAGGGATCGTCAGACGCAGTCGTCGTATCTGATGCACCCACACACACACACATGCAAAGAATATAACACATACCCAACATTATCCAAATTATCGATTTCACCAAATTCCTCCAGATCTGTGACGCAACCCTTATGGGGTGGGTCGCATTTCTTATCCAAGTAGCAACGGAAATGTATGGCAAGCATTTGTCCTTTATAACAGTGCTCCATATGCCTTTTTTTGTCAATACACGCTAAAGGGAGTTGACGACCAATGCTTTGTTGAATTGGAATATATTTCTAATCCCCCATTCTCCCTTGTTTTTCGGTTTGGCAAGTGTTTCCTAGTTGCAAAGGTGTACCTTGTGATGGTCTGTGTTTCCTGACTAGAGGAAGTTGTATGTAAGCTTCCTTAGTTTATCCAAGACTGGGATAATTATAGCTCCAAGAGCCATCCAGTATATCGGTTGTCCTTCTAGGAAAACTTTGATAAGAGTGTAACAACCTCCTATGGAGAGACATCTGTTGCACCCATGGCCAATTTGTTTTTCCACCTTTGCTATGAGCCAGTCCCAATCTGTAGCCTTATAGTGTTATGATTTAATGTAATATCCAAGTTATTTAAAGCCTTGTGATAGGTGGACAAAACTATAACGAAAGATGTCCTTCAATTGTTCCAATGTTTGATATTGTAGATTTGTGTAATGGAACGTCGATTTAGACTAGTTGATCTGTAAACCCGTGCCGCAACATAATAGCTTCAAGATTTCATTTATTTCCCTCCATTCATGTTGTCTCTCATTGGTCATTATGAGTACGTCGTCGACAAAAAGGAGGTGCAGTATTTTTACTAACCTTGAGACCTTGATCCCCGAGAGCCTACCTTCTATGTGGCTTTTTTTGAGGAGAAGTATTAAACCTTCCATGACTAGGATGAACAAGAGTGGCGAGAGAGGGAATCTATGTCGCAGTCCTCTGCCACTATGGAAGAAAGAGGATGATTCATTGTTTACCAGCACAACAAAATTTGCATTTATAACACAACTCATGATCCAATTTAATGAGGATCTTAATCAAAATTAGTCTGAGAAAGTCCTAATCTATGTAGTCGAAAGATTTTTTTAGATCTATCTTGAGGATGAGTGCTCTAGAGTTTTTATGGTTAATGTTGTGCAAGCATTCTTGTGCAATGCCAATAGCATCAAGGATTTGTCGGCCCTTTAGAAAACCTAACTTCTCACCCGACAGTGATCTCGAGAGGATGGGTTTGATTTTGTTGGCGATGATTTTTGAAATTAGCTTATAGGAAAGATTGCAGAGTGTTATTGGTTTGTAGTCGCCAAAAGTAATTGAGAAATTTTCTTTCGGGATAAGATTCAAGAAAGTCGAATTTAGTGCCCCAGATACCTTACCATGGAGTCTGGAGTCTTCCACTAGCTCCAGAAGATTAGCCCCAACTAAATCGAAGAAGTGTAGGTAGAACTCTACAGTCAAGTCGTCAGGGCCCGAGATTTTTTCCTTTGAGAAGGATTTTAATGTTGCTAGAACCTCCTGTAATGTACAAGGACTTTCCATGGTGTTGGAGTCATCCTCTATAACTGTGCGAGGGAAGAGGCGGGCCACAGTAACATGATCTTTTTGAAATTTAAAATTGTTGGAAATTTATTTCCGTTTTTAGTAAATTCGAATTTGAAAAATTTTTGCCATTTATGGAAATTCCAAATTTCGAATTTGGTAATTGTAATTAATTATTTTGACTGTTGGGAAGAGACCTGATTTGACCCACCTAACTATTTGACTATGACACTTGTATGGAAACATAATATTTTATATTGATTGCAGGAGGACAAATGGAACAACCATGTTAAACTTAACTAACCATGACTCCATGAGTGGGGAACATGTTGGAACTACCTCTGGGATGATTATTACAAGTGACAAATTAGTGATTTGGCCATTGGAATCCCTTGAAAATCAGGTATTTAGAAAGCTGCGAAAATTCCCAAGGGAGTGAAAAAGACCTGAGCAAAATTGATAAATAGCATATGTGAGGAGGCAGGACCCTGCCAAGTATGCTGGGGAAAAGAGACGATTGATTTTATTGCTGTTATGAACACTACTGAGTAAGTGTGAGGCAAGAGGAATCGATTGAAGTCGAAGGACGTTACGGAAGAGGAATTTTCCAAGTTTTCCCTCATGGATTCATGGTCAGGCTAGGGGGTGAATCGGGCAAGTGGTTTTGGCTTCCCTATTCTACGGTTGGGAGGAATGTGGTTGTTCCTTTTGTTTTTCTGCAAGTTGGTTCATATATGTAAACCCTTCCTTACTCTTTCCTTGAATGTTTTGTGTGTAACTGATATTATGCATCTACTTGTTCTAAATCAAAATAATTCTTTCAATGGATGATATCTATCGTGGTATTAAATTTACAATCACAGTCTAAATTCTGGAGTGGTCCCTCCCGAAAATCTGGAATACTAGGCAAATTTATTTAAATATGATTTAAGTTTAAAAGAGCAGATCCATCTATAGGATAGGCTTAATCTGAAGTGGAAATGCTAGGATACTCCGTATTGCTTAAAGAAGACCAATCTGTATAGATATAGGTTTATTTCTATGACTGAAGTATTAAACAGATCTAAATTTGAGCAATCGGATCGGTTTAATTTGAAGTCGAAATGCTAAGAAACTCTAAATGCTTGAAGAAGACCAATCTGCATAGATATGGGTTTATTCCTGTGACTGAAGTATTAAATAGATCTAAATTTGAGCAATCGTAGATGAGTAAATTTGTGCCGAAAGGAAACATTTAAATGTATCGCTAATTCCAAACAATCATGCATCTTAAAAGAGACTTCCTGTTTTTTTTTACATTTAAGAATTGAAGAGGAATACGAAATAGCAAGAACCTTATGGATCATGTGGGCGCTCCTATATTATACACATTTATACATATTGGAAAATAAAACGCAAACTAGAAGTAATCTATCTACATTAGAAAGTTAAGGAAATTTGGAAAACCCCTTTTGTTTATCAGATGCCTATTAGAAGATTTTATGCTTCCCTATGGGAATTGATGCCTATTAGAAGATTTTATGCTTCCCTTGTTTTATTTAAAGAGCGGTCTACCCTTTCCACAATCAAAGTCTGTAACGAATTTAGAAATTGCGAAAACCTTAAGAATATACGGAACAATTTTTTTGAATTGAATTTGTCACTCTATGTTTTTTTTTACTGAGTTTGTAAACTTTGTTCATGTTTTCATTTTTTTCGGCATTTCGGAGTTTATTGATTCAAGTTGCGTGGAGTTTTTTTGTTCTTGCAAATGCCAAAACCTGAAGTGGCCCCACAGCCTGATTGAATTTCGTTATTCGACGATTACCGTTGTATGTTGTTCATGCATTTAGCATTACCAATTGTCGAAACCCGATATTGGTTGGTCCCATACCTTTTCATGATTTCACGATTTGGCTTTTGATGTTGTGCAGTGTTTTTGCATTGGGAGTTAGTAAACCCCGAAACCCAAAATTGTTGGGCCCACACCCTAATCGCATTTCACAATTCGATATTTCTCATTTCATGTTGTTTGTGCGTCGTGTGTTTGTAAACCCTGAAATCCCAAACCTCGAAACCCCAAAGTGTTGGGCCCACAACCTTTTCTCATTTAGGGATTCGACAATCAACGTGGTCTTTTGGTTTTGTATTCGGTGAAACCCGATTGACCTACGTTTGTTTCTTTCACACAGATATATATATATATATATATATATATATATATATATTTAAAGTACGAAAGTGACCTTGGGAATACCAAGAATTATTATAGACCATCTACAACAGTTACACTTCTTTATATCAACCGATGTTTAATGAAAAGTTATAGGTTGAAATGTTGGAAATTATTGGAGTGAATCGAATTAACACAATTTAATTACCAGAACTAATCACGACAATAATGATAAAATCGCAAAATGCAAAACCACGACTTAATCGCCATTTCGGAGTTTCGGTTATCGAGAGTTGGAGGTGTCAAGGACACTCATGACAAGAATGTTAAAGTCACGAAATGTCGAAAGGGACTATTGTGATTCTCGAAAAACCGAAAGGAAAAACTCCGAAAAAACCCCATCAACCGTCCATCTTAGTGGGTTATGTGAACCTTCTGATCACTTCAGAGATTTTGTGATCATGAATTTTCTAATGTTGGAGTCACGATGACTTGAAGGGAAAAACGCCAAAAACCCCATCATTCGTTCGATTAAGAAAAGATGGGATCAGTTTATGGAGTTTTGTGAGCCGTTGATCTGGCCCCATTTTGGGGATTGCGACTTGCCGAAAATGCCGAAATGTCGAAGTGTGAAAGGCATTTTGATTAGGCTCGTGGTCACCGCCAGTGGGCATATGGTATAATCACGAGACCCGATACTTGAAATCCAATGGTATAGGTGAATTTGAATATGATCTGAGTATTATGAATTTCGTACTCTAATTTTAACCGAAATGCCTTACCTAACCCCTATCATGTGTATGGACTAACGCGTGAGCCCTAGGCCATCAACCCCCAAATTCTTTTGTATCGTAAACATATGGTAATGGGTTATTTGTAGGGTCTAACACATAAGGATTTGGTCATAAAGACCCAAAGTCGTTTGGGTTGTTAAGGTTGTGGTAATGGTTATAAGTACAAACAGATCGAAAAGTAATTATAATTACAGGAATTGGAATAAACATTGAAATGAGGAGTAAACACTTATCATCGATCAGAAAACTTTAAGTTGAATGGTAATCACAGTCGACGACAGTAAGGACTCTTGCAAACTTTCATACTTAATATTTATAACATAAAGCTTACTTGCTTGAATCTCGAACTATTCAAGGATATTTATACAAACAATTTTTTTTTTTTTTTCAGACAATTTTTGAGGTATATTACATATGGTATCAGAACAAAAGCTACAACACTGGGCCTGAACAGGGCCACATTAGTTGCTTAGTATTTATTCCGACTTATGTAAAACTAATAAATCTTATGGTTACAAACATAAATCCCTTTCTGTTATTGTAAATTATGGAAGCTCAGGAGGGTGCAGAAATCAGGATGGAAGGAAATCTGCAGCAAGGACCTCCAGGAGATCCAAGATAGAACAATGATGGAAGCTCACCCACGGAGGTGTTGGAAACAATGAGGAATCTTATTGTTGAACTACAGGTTTTCAAGGCTGACAATGAAAAATTGAAGAAAGCACAACAGGAACAACAAGAGATAAATGAAGTCCTGCTGCGTAGTATAGTAACCAAGAAAAGCCCAAAAGACAATAACCATGACAAAGATGTTAGCAAAAGGGCCTCCAAGAATTCTGGACCGAAAACAGAAAAAGGAGACAGTTCGTCTGAAGGGACACCTTCTATTGAGGACAAAACTATACCAGATAGAAAAAGAAAACAAGTAGACCACCTTGAAGGAGAATTTAAAAAGATTAAACCAGCTACCTTTGATGGAGAATCCAGGATAGGAGAAGAAGCTAAGGCATGGTTGTTGGACATCAAAAAATACTTCCAAATCTATAACTATTCCAGCAACATGAAGGTCAGAATGGCTATTTACAATTTGAAGGGGAAGGCTAGCATTTGGTGGCAGGACCTGAAATTGGGCAAGGGCCTAAAGGAGAAACAGTTGGAATGGTCCAACTTTAAGAAGTATTTTAAGAAACAATACCTTTCTGAAAGCTATTATGAAAGGAAGAAGAAAGAATTTTATGAGTTACGACTCAGACAGATGACGATGGAGGACCTTATAAATAAATTTCTAGAACTACTAAGGTTCGTACCATACATCCGGGAGGATAAGGTAAAAATCCAGCGATTCTTAAGCTATTTACCACTGTCCTACAAGGACAGAATTGAGTTTGACAACCCCAAATCCTTGAGTGAGGTATTCAGGAAAGCACGAATGTGATATGACCAATATAAACAACGGGTAGAGTTTCCCAAGGTCTGGAAGGATAAGAAGAAAGATCGAATAAACCAGTAGAAGAAGGGATACCAATCAGCTCCTTATCAGAATGCAGCAAAAGGTTTCCCAAGTAAGGATTTTCACTCCAATCATCTGAATACTCAAGGTAGTGGTAAACTGGTAAACCTAGAAACGAAGAAGTTTGGGGACAACTCCCACGAGCCATTAAAGTGTTGGGAGTGTGGAGAGCCTCATCTAAGGAGGAACTGTCCACGTTTAACTTTAGCAAACAGAAATTTTGTTCATAATCTGCAGGAAGCCTCGACAGTGGGAGACGTGGGTAGAAGCTTGCATCGGATAAATGCAGCCATAGATGGTCGACAAGCTGACCACCAGTCCTCGACAGTAGAAATCGAAGGTAAAATCAATGACACTCGAATTTCTATTTTAATTGACCCTGGAGCTACGTTAAGTTATATTACTCCTAATATAGTAGAGTCGAATAAACTTAAGAAATGGAAGCACGCAAAATCATGGCTGGTACAACAAGCAACATGTACTAAAAGGAAAGTAGTTGACTTTATTTCTGATTTTGAGTTCAACTTAAGTGATCAAAAGATAAGGACCAATATGAACATCTTACCACTAGGATCTTATGATATGATTATCAGGATGGATTGGTTGGAACAACACAAAGCAATACTAGACTATTATACAAAGATACTTAGCTATAAAGATGATTTTGACACTGTTAGAACAGTCCAAGGCATACCAAAACCTGTATCAGTCAGACAAATTTTAGCGATGCAACTCAAGAAATGCATTAGAAAGGGAAGTCAAGTTTATGCCATCTAAGTGACGAATCTATTAGAAAAAGAAGAGAAGCCAAAGTTAGAAGACTTTGCTGTCCTACGTGAATTCAGAGACATGTTTGTGGATGAGATATCATAATTACCTCCTAGAAGGGAAATAGACTTCTCCATAGATCTACTACCCGGTTCAGCCCCTATCTCAAAAGAACCCTATCGAACGATCTACCAGAACTGACAGAATTAAAAATACAATTACAGGAATTGTTGGACAAAGAGTATATCAGACCGAGTGTCATGCCATCAGACCAAGTGTCTCGCCATGGGGAGCACTAGTCCTCTTTGTGAAAAAGAAAGACAGTACTCTAAGACTATGTATCGACTATAGACAACTGAACAAAATGACCATTAAGAACAAATACCCCTTACCAAGGATAAATGATCTGTTCGATCAAGTTGGTGGGGCCAAGATCTTTTCAAAATTGGATTTACGATCTGGTTGTCATCAAGTTAGGATAAAGAACGAGGACATAAACAAAACAACTTTTCGAACAAGATACTGACACTATGAGTTTGTAGTCATACCTTTTGGACTCACTAATGCACCAACCACATTTATGTGTTTGATGAACAACATTTTTAGTCAGTACTTAGACAAGTTCGTAGTAGTATTTATCGACGATATTCCGGTCTATTCTAAAATGGAGGAGGAACATGATGAACACTTAAGAATAGTTCTGCAAACATTAAAGAAACACAAACTATACGCAAAATTTGACAAATTTGACTTTTATAAAAAAGAAATACAATATTTAGGACATGTCATTTCCTCGAAAGGTATTGTCGTAGACCCGGAAAAGATAAAAGACATTATGGAATGGCCAGTACCTAAGGATGTGGCAGATATCCGGTCATTCATGGGAATCACCGGATATTATCGCAGATTTATATAAGGGTTTTCCAAGATAGCCTACCCTATCACATCATTACAAAAGAAAGGGACCAAGTTTAACTGGTCGCAAAAGTGTCAAGACAGTTTTAACAAACTGAAAGAATTATTGACATCGGCACCCATTTTGAAGGTAGTAGACCCGGATAAAGACTTCACAGTTTGTGTTGATGCAAGTAAAGAGGGACTAGGTGGTGTCCTAACTCAGGAAGGGCACGTGATTTGTTACGAGTCCCGAAAATTAAAAGAACACGAGCGAAATTATGTCACTCATGACTTAGAATTGGCAGCAGTAATACATGCCTTAAAAATGTGGCGACACTATATAATGGGCAGAAAATTCCTACTATTGACTGATAATAGCAGGGTGAAATATCTGTTTAACCAACCAGATCTTAATGCAAGACAAGCAAGGTGGATAGCCTTCTTGAGTGAATTCAACTTCGAGGTCAGACATATCAAGGGTAAGGAAAATAAAGTAGCAGACACTTTAAGCAGAAGAGTCCATGGGTTATTTGAGATAAACATCAACAGGGTAGAAAGTGATCTAGAATAAAGAATAAGGACGACAGGTATTAACGACGGAAATTACACTAAGATAATGACAGAATTACAAAACAGTACCGCCAGCTCTAACAAACCAGATCTAAGAATCGACAAGAAAGGAATATTACGACTTAAAAACAGACTTTACATACTAGATTCAGTAGAATTGAAATCAACAATTTTGGACGAAGTGCATAAGAAACCGTATTCTGGCCATCCAGGTTACTAGAAAACAATAACAACACTTAGAAAACTATTTTTCTGGCCTAGTATGAAGGGCAAAACAACAGAATACTTGGCTAGGTGCCAAAATTGTTAGCAAGTTAAGGCCGAACACTAGCATCTAGCCAGCCTATTACAGCCATTACCATTACCAGAATGGAAATGAGAGACTATATCACTAGACTTTATAACAGGTTTGACTAAAACTCAAAAACAGAATGATTCTATCATGGTTGTAATTGATAAACTCAGTAAGTCTGCGCACTTTATTCCTGTAAAGTCTACTTTTAAAGATATAAACATTGCTGAAATATTCATGAAAGAAATTTTTAGATTACATGGTATTCCTAAAATGGTGATTTCAGATAGAGACGTAAAATTTACATTCACTTTTTGGAAGGAATTGTTTGCAGGGCTAAACACTAACTTGAATTTCAGTACAAGCTATCATCCACAAACAGATGGACAAACCAAAAGGACAAACCAAATCATAAAGGATATGCTTCACATGTACGTAAGAACAAAACCAAGCAAGTGGGAAGACTACCTGCACTTGGTAGAATTTGCATATAAAAATGGGTACCAAACTTCAGCTAAGTTGAGCCCTTTCGAAATACTGTATGCAGAAAGTGTACGACTCCAATTAGTTGGGATAACCCGGCTGACAGACTCATGGTTCGACCAAAGATTCTCCAAGAAATGGAGAACATGGTAAGAAAGGTACAATAGAACTTGAAAGAAGCACAGGACAGACATAAGAGCTATGCAGATTAGAAAATAAGACACTTGGAATTTCAAGTAGGAGACCATGTTTATTTGAAGGTCAAAGCCTGAAAGAGCTCGTTAAAGTTAGGGAATTGTAAAAAGATGGCACCCAAGTTTTGTGGGACTTTCGAGATACAAGCTCGAATTGGACCCGTAGCATATCAACTTGCACTTCCAACTAATCTAAGAATTCATAATGTATTTCATGTTTCGTTGCTGAAAAAGTATATTCATGACCCTACTCATAGGATTGATTGGAACTTGGTGCAGGTGGAACCTGAAGGGGAGTTCCAGGTGGAACCCCTGCGCATTCTGGATCGGAGAGAAATAACACTTCGGAACAGAGCCATCGCTCAGGTAAAGGTGCAATGGAAGCACTTTAGTCCTAAGGAGGCCACTTGGGAGTTGGAGGGAGATTTGCGGAAATCTCATCCAATCCTATTCCAGGAAAGGAAAGAACACTGAGGACGGTGTTTTACTAAAGGGGGAAAGGATGTGACATCCCCAAAAATAAAATATTTTTGAAATTTAAAATTGCTAGAAATTTATTTCCGTTTTTAGTAAATTCAAATTTGGAAATTTTTTTCCATTTATGGCAATTCCGAATTTCGAATTTGGTAATTGTAATTAATTATTTTGACTGTTGGGCAGAGACCTGATTTGACCCAACTAACTATTTGACTATGACACTTGTATAGAAACAAAATATTTTATATTGATTGCAGGAGGACAAATGGAACAACCGTGTTAAACTTAACTGGCCATGACTCCATGAGTGGGGAACATGTTGGAACTACCTCTGGGCTAATTATTATAAGTGGAAAATCAGTGATTTGTCCATTGGTAGTCCCTAAAAATCAGGGATTTAGAAAGCTGCAAAAATTCCCAAGGGAGGGAAAAAGACCTGGGCAAAATTGATAAATAGCATATGTGAGGAGGTAGGACCCTGCCAAGTATGCTGGGGAAAAGAGACGATTGATTTTATTTTTGTTATGAACACTACTGAGTAAGTGTGAGGCAAGAGGAATCAGTTGAAGTCGAAGGATGTTACAAAGGAGGAATTTTCCAAGTTTGCCCTCATGGATTCATGGTCAGGCTAGGGGGTGAATCGGGCAAGTGGTTTTGGCTGCCCTATTCTACGGTTGGGAGGAACGTGGTTGTTCCTTTTGTTTTTCCACAAGTTGGTTCATATATGTAAACCTTTCCTTACTCTGTCCTTAAATGTTTTGTGTGTAACTGATATTATGCATCTACTTGTTCTAAATCGAAATAATTCTTTCAATGGATGATATCTATCGTGGTATTAAATTTACAATCACAGTCTAAATTCTGGAGTGGTCCCTCCTGAAAATCTCGAATACTACGCAAATTTATTTAAATATGATTTAAGTTTAAGAGAGCAGATCCATCTACAGGATAGGATTAATTTGAAGTGGAAATGCTAGGATACTCTGTATTGCTTAAAGAAGACCAATCTGTATAGATATAGGTTTATTTCTATGACTGAAGTATTAAACAGATCTAAATTTGAGCAATCAGATAGATTTAATTTGAAGTCAAAATGCTAGGACACTCTGAATGCTTGAAGAAGACCAATCTGCATAGATATGGGTTTATTCCTGTGACTGAAGTATTAAATAGATCTAAATTTGAGCAATTGGAGATGAGTAAATTTGTGCCAAAAGGAAACATTTAAATGTATCGCTGATTCCAAACAATCATGCATCTTAAAAGAGACTTCCTGTTTTTTTTTTTACATTTAAGAATTGAAGAGGAATACGAAATAGCAAGAACCTTATGGATCACCTGGGCACTCCTATATTATACACATTTATACGTATTGGAAAATAAAATGCAAACTCAAAGTAATCTATCTACATTAGAAAGTTAAGGAAATCTAGAAAACCCCTCTTGTTTATCAGATGCTAAAACAATCATGGCAATTGACGCCTTTTAGAAGATTTTATGCTTCCCTTGTTTTATTTAAAGAGCGGTCTACCCTTTCCACAGTCAAAGTCTGTAACGAATTTAGAAATTGTGAAAACCTTAAGAAGATCCGAAACAATTTTTTTGAATTGAATTTGTCACTCTATGTTTTTTTTTACTGAGTTTGTAAACTTTGTTCATGTTTTCATTTTTTTCGGCATTTCAGAGTTTATTGATTCAAGTTGCATTGAGTTCTTTTGTTCTTCCAAACGCTGAAACCCGAAGTGGCCCCACATCCTGATCGAATTTTGTTATTTGGCGATTACCGTTGTATGTTGTTCATGCATTTAGCATTACCAAATGTCGAAACCCGATATTGGTTGGTCCCATACCTTTTCGTGATTTCGCGATTTGGCTTTTGACATTGTGCAGTGTTTTTGCATCGGGAGTTAGTAAACCCTGAAACCCAAAATTGTTGGGCCCACACCCTAATCGCATTTTGCAATTCGACATTTCTCAATTGATGTTGTTTGTGCATCGTTTGTTCATAAACCCTGAAATCCTAAACCCCGAAACCCCAAAATGTTGGGCCCATAACCTTTTCTCATTTTGGGATTCGACAATCCACATGGTCTTTTGTTTTTGTATTCGGCGTTTGTAATCATCGAAACTCAATTGACCTCCATTTGTTTCTTTCACATACATATACATATACATATACATATACATATACATATACATATACATATACATATACATATACATATACATATACATATACATATACATATACATATACATATACATATACATATACATATACATATACATATACATATACATATACATATACATATACATATACATATACA
>JASDQU010816496.1:31123-50707 GCA_032191745.1 Picea mariana
ATACATATACATATACATATACATATACATATACATATACATATACATATACATATACATATACATATACATATACATATATATATATATATATATATATATATATATATATATATATATATATATATTTATATTTAAAGTACGCAAGTGACCTTGCGAATACCAAGAATTATTATAGACCATCTACAACAGTTACACTTCTTTATATCAACCGGTGTTTAATGAAAATTTATAGGTTGAAATGTTGGAAATTATTGGAGTGAATCGAATTAACACAATTTAATTACTAGAACTAATCACGAAAAGAATGATAAAATCGCGAAATGCAAAACCACGAATTAATCGCCATTTTGGAGTTTCGGTTACCGGGAGTTGGAGGTGTCAAGGACACTCACGACAAGAATGTTAAAGTCATGAAATGCCAAAAGGGACTATTGTGAGTCTCGAAAACCCGAAAGGCAAAACTCCGAAAAAACCCCGTCAACCGTCCATCTCAGTGGGTTATGTGAACCTTCCGATCACTTCGGAGATTTTGTGATAATGAATTTTATAATGTTGGAGTCACGATGACTCGAAGGGAAAAACGACGAAAACCCCGTCATTCATTTGATTAAGAAAAGATGGGATCAGTTTATGGAGTTTTGTGAACCGTTGATCTGGCCCCATTTCGAGGACTGTGACTTGCTGAAAATGCCGAAATGTCGAAGTGTGAAAGGCATTTTGATTAGGCTCGTGGTCATTGCCAGTGGGCATATGGAATAAGTGCGAGACCCGATACTTGAAATCCAACGGTACAGGTGAATTTGAATATGATCTGAGGATTATGAATTTCGTACTCTGAGTTTAACCGGAAGGCCTTACTTAACCCTTATCATGTGTATGGACTAATGCATGAGCCCTAGGCCATCAACCCCCAAAGTCATTTGTATTGTAAACATATGGTAATGGGTTATTTGTAGGGTCTAACGCGTAAGGATTTGGACATAAAGCCCCAAAGTCATTTGGGTTGTTAAGGCTATGGTAATGGTTATAAGTACAAACAGATCGGAAAGTAATTATAATTACAAGAATTGGAATAAACATTGAAATGAGGAGTAAACACTTATCATCGATCAGAAAACTTTAAGTTGAATGTTAATGACAGTCGACGAAAGTAAGGACTCTTGGAACATTTCAAACTTAAGATTTATAGCATAAATCTTACTTGCTTGAATATCGAACTATTCAAGGATATTTATACAAACAATTTTTATTTTTTTTCAGACAGTTTTTGAGGTATATTACATGTGCGGCTTCGCCTCATAGAAGGATTTAAAATAACAGGTTGTTGCTGCCTTAATTGCTTGTTGTCCTCTGTGCTTAGTGCCACCTTCATCAGTAATATCTCAAATATGTTTTTTGTTCTTGGATGAGTTTGCATAGTGGTGGGAAAATTCAGTGTTGAGGTCTCCGCACTTTATCCAGTTTTCTCTACTCCTCTACCTCCAAAGAGCTTCATCTGCAAGTAATATCTTGTTCCTCTCAAATTCTATTTGTTTTAATTTTTGTTACCTTCCCCCAAAGTTCCCATCTCGAGTGCCATCTTGATGTAGTTCTTGTAGATTTAACTCCAAGACTTGTAATCTATGGAGAGTGTGTCTTCTGTGTAAGGTAGCCCATCTTTTTATACGTGTTTTTAATATCTTTAATTTCCAAACGAAGTTTTGTTGTATTCTTGTTTCTGTCTGAAAAATGGGGTCTTTCCAAACTGTATTAGAAATAGTATTGAATTCATCCTCGTGTAGCCAACTGAAGTTCAATTTGAAAGAGTAGGAAATATGCTTAGTTGGTGAGCCAAATTGCAACAGAATTGGGGCATGGTCTGACAGATAAGGAAAGTCCACCCAGGATCTGATCTTGCCATCTGTAGTAACAAGAGTTTCTGAAATAAGAAAATGATCAAGTCTCTTTGTAATGGAATCCAGTCTCGCTCGACCATTGCGCCAAGTAGGTGCCAATACATCCGGAGGGAATTCAACTAGACCGTGCACAAGGAATAAGGAGTTCAAATATCCAGCCAAGGAGTCTTGAGTGGCATAGGCTCTCCAAACTTCACCCACACTTGTGGTAAAATACATATCCCCTGCAATGATCAAGTCTATGAGATCGAGCAGGCCCCAGGACTCCACTTTGTCCCAGAAAGATTTTCTATCTATCAAGGACCATAGGTATTGAGAACACTGATATGTTGGTTGTTCCACCAGCTGGAGCCTATTAGAAGTATGTCGCCACAGCTCAGTAAGTCAAATTTTGTAGGATCCCAAGTTGCAGCTAAACCCCATGAGGTACCAAGTGAGTTTACGGAACAAGTGTGCTAGTCTGGCCGTAATTTATTCAGAAAAATTCTAGCCTTTTGACCATCAACCGATGTTTCCTGTAGGAAAATAATGTCTTGGGAAGTCTGGGAGAGGAGTCTTTTGAAAGCGGAGGATTTAATGCCCCCCCACCCCTCTGATATTGAGGGAGAGAAAGATCATTACTTGGTTGTCGCTAGGGATTTCATGGATCTAAGCACCCCAATATCAGTATGTAGAGAAATAGAATCAGTAGAAATAGTTGTCAGAGGCCCCTCTTTGCGACAAGCACTTTTGGCTTTGTTCGGGGAGTGCTCATAGCCAATCCCTCTAGACCAGGTGTGTACTTTTCCCAGGTCTGGTCTTAGAGTTTCCATGTGTTCCAAGACTCCTTCCTCGAAATTTGGCTTGTGTACCGACTTCCCCAGATAAGTGGGTAAGGGGAGGGAGTAAGAACTTCTTTATAGGATGAGAGGAGTGAGTCCAACACATCACCAAGAGTATTATCCCCTGGCTGTGTTTCACTGGTGCCCGACAAGAATTGATCCTTCCCCCGTTCAAGGGGCAGTGTGCCAAGGCTCATGGTCTCCAAAGGTGTAAAAGGATAATGTAGGACAGGGGAAGTATCCCGAGAGGTGGAATCCCAAGGACTGACAGTAGTCAAAGTAGTTGTAACAGGCTTGGAAATAGGTTGTTCCCCAACAAGGGAATTGGTGGAAGTAAGTGAGGAAGGTGTGACTGAAAATGGTTCAGTCTAGGTGCAATCTGTAGTAGAAGTGAAAGAATTATCGGTCACAGGGTGGGGCAGATTCCCGTTGGATGAGCAGGTGGGGGTAAGTAAGGATGGAGCACCTGAGTGTGGACCTACTAGAGGGATATCATACCAAGGAGTATTAAAAGTTCCCAATATCTGAGTAGAAGTGGTGTCTAGTAAATATTTTTCCCAGGAAGTTAGCAAGAAAAAAGAGAGGGGAAAATGGTTTTGAGCTTACCGATGACAAAGTTTGAGACCATTGGTTCTCCAACATCTGAGAAATCTGGATATGAAGGTTGAGTGTTCACTTCAGGAGAGTCTAGCTTGGTGGAGAGATCGATCATTGTTTCCTCTGACTGTTCCTCATCCAAGTAACTCAAGTAGACATTTCTAAGGTGGCCTGTTTGTCTACAGATTGTACACCTGAAGGGGATGTCAAGATAGTCCAGGCTATGTCGAGTGTGATGACATCTCCAGTCAATATCGATGTTCTCTAAAATTCCATCGTGTACGTCGATCTCCACCATGACCCTCACAACTTTCTTATCCAAGACTATGAGTGACTGTAGGTACACACAGATGGAACGACCAAGTGTATTACCAATGGGCTCGAGAGCTTTAGTATTCTAGATGTGAAACGATACCTCGAGGAGGAGAACATAGAAATGTCGCATATAAAAGTAGTCATGCGAGGGTTCAAAGCTTATCTGCCACCGTTTTAGCATAAGACTACCTCTGTCCATGGTCCAGAGCCGCTAAAGTATGGTAGTGGAGTCCTATGGTGTTTTAAACCAGAAACAGAGCCAACCTCGCATAAGATAGGTGATCTTCAGTACATAACCCAACAATGGCCTCTAGGTAGATAACACCCACTATGTTAGGTCAGTTCGACATAGATGTTTGTAAGATAATCTACCCACTAAAGAACGAAGAATTAAGGAGACCGATTCTTCTAAAGAAATATCGGTTCCGAGAACCATTTTCCTTTTTGCTTTCTTCAAACACCAAGGTATTTGGTCGACTTTTTTACCCCCGGGAGAAGTGGCACCAGTCGAGCGTTTGTACCTGGGGTTACCTACAGGTCTCAAATGATCTGAGGTAGTTTTTTCGCCTCGAAAGGTAGTAGTACCAGGTGGGTCAACCGAGAAAGAACCAGGGAGTGAAGGAGGGTAGGAAACCCTTTTGGGGTTTCTGAGGGTGTCTGAGAATGAGTCAAGAAAGGTGTCTAGCAGGGCGGGAATACTAAAAAGGATGAGTGGAGAAAGAGGTCGGTCTGTAAATGTTTTGGGAGCTTGAGAGGG
Organism: Picea mariana; assembly: GCA_032191745.1. Classification (NCBI taxonomy): domain Eukaryota; kingdom Viridiplantae; phylum Streptophyta; class Pinopsida; order Pinales; family Pinaceae; genus Picea; species Picea mariana. The sequence continues at coordinate 35,512 of JASDQU010816496.1, forward strand.
AAGGAGGGTGGGGCCAGTGAGGGATTCAAAAGGTAGGTGGATGAGCTTTGTTGATGTGAGGTTCCAGACATATGAAAGTAAGTATTCATGTGCCTGGAAAGCTCATCCGTCAAGGTGAAGAGGCCCACACTGTTCCAAAGGGCCTTGTCAACAACACCCATAAGTGCGCTGACATCACCCTCCATCAGTGTGAGTCTCGTGGAAGAAGGAGAACCTGCCACTAAAAACCCACTTAGTTGTGTTATAGAGTGAGGCAGGGTAATAGAGTAAAAGGTGTAAGTGTAAGAGCAGTGCGGTTAGTCCAGTGGAGAGGTTGGAGTTATGGAGCGGTATAAATGAGGTGGAAATATACGCCAGGTAAACAGAAAGAGGACAATATAATTAATGGTAGGGATGGAATAGCCATTTCCAAGAGAATGTGCCAAGTAATGTCCTCAAAGCCCACAAGGAAAGGCAATATCTAAACTAGGGGAGATAGAAATGGCTCAGGAAAGTAGTGCTTGGTAGGGCCAAGCTTGACCATGGCCGCCATGGTTGTGTAGTTGCAGGTTTTTGAAATTTCGTCTCCCGCCTGATAAGTTGAACTTTCTTTCTTTCGGACGGAGGAGGTTGTTTGTGACACTCTTCAACATCAATGCTTGCTACACGTCATCATGATATAAAAATTCATAAAGCTAATATGGTGAAAGAGTAAATATAAGATAATGATAATTTGATTCAATATGTTATATGAAAAAAAATTATTTCTTTATTTTATGGATATTTTGAGATATGTATACATGAAATTATATTTATTAAAAAAATAAAAAATAAAATGTAGTAAATTGAATAACCTTTTCTATAATATAATTTTATTTATTAAAATATTTTGTAATTATATTAATTTTGATTTTTTTTTTTTAGCAATCATTAAAATTGATATCTTTATATAGGACTTTCATAATTATATTAATTTTGATTTTTTTTTAGCAACCATTAAAATTGATATCTTTATATAGGACTTTCATAATTATATTAATTTTGATTTTTTTTAGCAACCATTAAAATTGATATCTTTATATAGGACTAGGAGTATTAATAGAGGGCTACTTTTCCAAAAGAGAATAGTATTATTTTTATATTTTTTATAAATTAATAAAGTCAATGAACCTTGGAATTAGTATACTTAAGTGTTGGTGCAGTGTTTGAAGGCCTTAACATAATGAAAATGGAATTTTTTTAATAGTGTAAAGGTCTATCCACATTTAACTAGTTTTTAAAATAGTCGAGGAATGAAAAAGTTATTGGAGAAAAATTGAAAGTTTAATTTTTGTGTTGATGAGTTATGTTACAAGAAAAATACAAAAAACTAAAAAAACCATTTCTTGAAAACGTGCGCGCGCGCGCACACACACACACACACACACACACACACACACACACACACACACACATATAATCTATAAAAATAGTTCTCAATATATATGCAATTTGGTCATCTATGAGTATTTGTAACATATTGCAACTTTCGTCAAAAGAAGATATATTATAAAAGGAGAAAAAAATTAAATTTTCTATGGTTTATGCATTCCATATCACCAACTCCAGCAACTTGGTTACTTCTAACCTAGGTCCAAAGTAGACACATAATAGGTGATAGGTGGGTGGGATAAGTGTTATTAAACACAAGCATATTTTTTTGAAATTATGATTTTCCACATGTGTTAAGTTCCCACTTACACTTTGAATTTCACTTCACAAAAATGCATGTGCAATTTCACTTCACAAAGATGCATTCGTAGGTCCAAAAGAAAGATCCCTCCATGTTACAAGGAAAATCAATCTATGGCAAGGGATAAACCACAACAGACGGAAATGAATGCAAAAATCAACTCTAATCCCAACTATGATATATAGATAAAAATGCTAACAAGACAAGATAAAGAGCCTACCTCGTCCGGACGTTTGAATAAGACCATCGTTGAGCGCTCAAATCAAATATTTATACTTGCAACTAGTCCTCAACAACCAATATACATAAGCATATGGTGATAATATATATTGTTAGCACATATAATAGCATAATCCATCAACATTAATAACAAATACGCCCATGGAATAACAATTCAAATATTTGCAAGATATTAATTGGACAAGAAAAGAGTATTTCTATTAAAATATGATCAACAAAAGTGTATGAATGACAAACTTCTATTTCGACATGTCTCAGAACCGAGAAACTAAGTCCCTTCCAATTGGGCCTCCACCACTTCAATCCTCCACCAAAGGTAAGATCATATAAGAGAGACAATGAGGTTCTCCATCAAAGAGGGAAGAGCTTGGGGGCTAAACAATGTGTTCAAACTTGAAAGGAAAAAGGGATGTAGACTCAATATGAAGTAAATAATTTCTCCTGAGTAACGTTTCTCTCAAAAGTTAAATTCTCTCCTCCTCCATGGTTTGGATATGGTTCAATTTATAGCCTTCAAATGGAGCTGCAGGGTGGAGTTGGAAAGTTTCTAGTATATGGAAGGTCAAAGATCATGGATCTTGTGACATGACATGGAAATCCTAAACAATTTTTAATTTTTAGCACCAAACCCGATGTATGTGGGTTGTAGTGGTGCAATATACATATACGCATGTTGTATAATTGTTAGGGCGCATATATGTGGAAAAATATGATTTTAAGCTCTGGGAAGTGCAAAAGGGGACTTCAAGTCTACATAGGGAAATGGAAAATTCCTTCTGAACAAGTTGCATGGGGTGAGGCCAATCTTGCTATAACAGATGCCCCCTAATGTGTGAGGCCATAAGTGATGGCCGAAATACATTATAATTCCCAAAAGTGGAGTAATGGAGACCCAGTTGGACGAACTAGTTTCTCATCAGAATATTACAATCCATAATGACTTTGTACACATGGTTTCCAATTTGAATTACACTGCAGATCCATGTGGAAATATACCAAACAACTTCTCATGGCCATGAATAGGAAATACTAAGTAGATACATTCCATAGGATTTCATAGTCATGAACATAACTGTCATGATCATTTCATTAGTGTGAAATACCATGTGAAACGGATCAGGAGATGTATCTAAGAGAGAATGAGGAGAAGGAGTTGTCGATTGAATAGCTTGAAAGGCCAATTCCACCGGATTTAAAGGCATTCAGTCACCATAAAGAAGACATTCGTCCAAGCTAGGTATTATCCAAGGGTCACAAGACTCATGGGCTTTACCAACACTAGTTGAAATCATGTTAATAGAAGTGACAAAAGGAGTAGGAAGCTCGGGTGGTGAAATGAGGAAAGTACCCATTAACGATGAATCTTTTAAAAGACCCACACCGACATTCTCATAACCATGAGTTGTTTTCTCTATGAATGGAATGTTACTTGTGCATGAGTCAGAACTAAAAAAGGCGAGCTCATATACTGTAACAATTTTACCTCGGTGAGGGAAACATATCACACGAAAAAGAGTAGAAACAACTACGCGCATAGCATCAATCCAATTGCGACCAAGTAAAAGGTTTTAATTGAGAGGTGCATCAAACACCTCAACCTCAACAGTAACCAATTTTCCTTCTAACGCAATAGATAATGAAGGAACAACACCATACGGTTTAAACCCTGTTCCATTAAAATATTTTAAAGTATTGTGTGACTCAGTAAGGGCAGGAGATCCAATGGCTTTCCAACAAGTGACAAACATGACTCAAGTCAAAGCTCCTTCATCAACAATTGTTTGACAAATATTTTTATTTTCCACAATGACTTGTATTCGAAATGCTAATTGATGAGGGAGCCTTGGAATGTGATCTTCCAATTGAAAGATTATCAAATTTGTATCGGTAGGATCAATTCCACCAATAGCCTTTAATAGTGCCTTTCATTGAGTAGGACAACTTTGAAGGACTTCGAGAGTCGACAACGTAGAAGGTGCCTGTGCAAGATCTTCTAGAATACTATAGTTTTGGGCGGCACATGCATTGGGGTAAAATGACGACTTATGAACAATGCCCTTAGGAGGCGTACAAAGAAATGTATATAGACTAGGTCATTCAAGATGAAGAGGACCATTAGGATGTGAATTCGATGGAGGAGGTTGGACCAATGGAGGAGGTGAATCATCAACTTTCTCTTTAGAAGAAGAATAATATTTGGTTCGAGTAGCGACGACAACTTCGTTCCTCTTGGAGTCACCAGTACACATAAGTACATAAGATGTGGTAGAGGGAACCAATTAGGTCTGTTGTTCAGAAGGAAAAGGTTGTGACAAAATGGCAGGTGTAGGAGGTGTCCCGGTCCCTTTAAATAACTTAGTAACCCCTGCACGTCTCGGACAATCTTTCGTATAATGGTCCTCACCACAGATAAAACAAGGAAAAAGAGGTTTTATCTTTTCTTTATCATCAACAGGATGTGTCTTAGGTTTATCGGATTGTTGATTATTAGTTTTATCCTCTTTATTCTTACCCTTCCCTTTCTTTTTATTTTGAGATTTATTGGTAGGCATATACTGAAATGTATTGACCTCAGAGGTTTTACCGGGAGAGGGAGTCGAAGGAGTAGCATTTTGTACATTAGTAGTAGTAGATTTGGTATTGGAATGATTGTCTTGTTTAGACTAAGTCTCAGCATAAAAAGTGTCAATCACACCATCAACAACATGTGAAGTTACTGGAGGCGTTAGGGTTGGATTTGTAGACGGTCGAGGAGCATCATGGATCAAGTCATATAACGTGCCCATTTGAGAATAAACAAGATCCAAGTATTGAGCATGACTAATCACTTGCTCTTCAGTGACGACACCTCCCATGGAAACATCATGGGCTATAGGACTGATGAGTGATTTGATAAACCACTCATCCAATAATTGATCAGGAAGGGGAACTTTGATTAATCATCTTCGCCTCCTCCACTCGTGAATATGATCTGAAATGTGAGTAGAAGAGGATTGTTTAAATGAACTCAAAATTTTGTTTTCTATCTCATATCGCCTTGGTAATTGGTAATGTGTCAAGAAATCCATAACCAAAATGTTGAAATCATTGAAGAATACTCGTGGAAATTCGATATACCATTTGGCTGCTGAACCCGTAAGAGTGCGTTGGAAATGTCGTAATTGAATGGAGTCATCCATCAAGGAGTTGGATGAGCACCAAAGATGAAATGTCATGATGTGATTGTTTAGGTCTTCTCCCGATCGAGCATCAAACTTAGGAATGTCTTAAGGTAATTTGGAAGGTATAACTGATCAATAAGGAGAATGCAAAATAGGATCATTCAAAATCCTAGATAAATTTGGTAAATCCAAAGTAGCTAGAAATGACAATTATCTGTTCACTTGATGAAATTGGTAATTTTGAGGAGGCAATCCCATAGGTATACCACTAGGACCATAAGAAGTCTGTAAATAGTTAGAGGGACATGTCAAATTCAGTTGTGGAGAGTTTTGAGTCAAGTAGCCAACATGTGTTGTTTGATTGGGTATGCTACCTTGGAAAGGAGCATTAGATTGAATGGCTTGATCCTAGGTAGGATTTACAGAGCTTGGATAAGGTTTCTCGGGATTAGAGGGTAGAAAATAATTTAATTGAGGAGTGTTCCCCCCAAGCGATTATTGATTTCCTTGGAAACAAAAATTCCAAGGTTGAGTTTGTAATCTAGGTATATATTTCCCGTAAACTTGGTTATGACCTCCAACTTGGGGTTTCCCCCCAACTTGAGATTGACCTCCAACAAGAAGTTGAAAACTAGAAGTACTAGAATGAATTGTTCCTCTAAGATTATTGGAGCTAATTTGGCCAGGACAATTAGATCCTCCAGGTGGTGGAGGAATGATAGAACCTAGGGATAGAACCTAGGTAGGTGTGGGAACAAAACTGCTAGCAACATTATACCCAGGTGGAACAAAAATATTAGGTCCTCCAGATGGACCCTGGGTAGGATTAGCAATAGAACTATTAAGAGAATTATACCTAGGTGGAAGTGAGGGATTTGATCTAGGAAGAAGTGGCATTTCAACAGGAGCTTGAGTTATTACCGTACTTCCGGCATAAACATGTGCAACTTGTGGGACCGTTGTATATCTAGTGAGATGAAGAGGGAGGATTGTATGAATACCAACCAACAACAAGTCTGAAACCATAACAACATTACTTGTCATGCCAGTAAAATGATCTAAAGGTACTATATAAGTAGTGGAAGTAACGGGTGTATATGATGACATAGGTTGATTTGGAATTATTCCTAGTTTATCAAAAATATCATGTCTCGACGAGGTCCTCCAAAAATAACGAACGAGGACTGAACTAGGATTAAAAATTCCATCAGTATGAACTGGAGTTCTAAATGATTCACTCTGAAATGGTGGATCATCCACACCAGACTCTGTGTAAGGTCCAATAGTTATTCTAGTATAGTCTTCAACAACAACGTCTCCTGAAGAGTTTATTCAAAGCAAAATTGGATCTTGTATAACATTCATAACAGATTTACAGGAAGTGTTGATTCTACCAATGGAGTAGAACTCCCAATCTCAGAGGACACGCCATTATTGACTACTCCTTCAGGAGAAGGACCCTATGGTGAATTAGGAAGCAAAGGAGTGTGTTATTCCGGCTCTTACGAAGGTAGCCCTTGCATCCTACGTGAACGACGAGGGTCATTTTTGGCCACACTGAATAAAGAATGAAATAAATCTATGGACAACTATAGAAACAAACAACACTTCACTAATAAAATCTAGATATCAAGCACACAAACAAACCTTCTTATTTCGAAATCACTAGTTGGTAATGAAATCCAACATCATGAGATCAAGAAAAGGAGGGGTTGGGTTAAAGCGGGTGGAAAAGTTGCGTTGATGACCTACTTAACAGACTTACAACTTGGTATAATATCCCACACATAATCGTGGGTATACCCTCCAAAAAGCCCGAGTGAGTTTGGCCAACGTCGATTCCAGGTACTGTGAAGAATTTCCCTCCACAGTCACCTCGTGTAAAGACTCTAAAGAGATAGGCTACTAAATTTATCAATTACAACAATGACGCCTGGGGAAGAAGTCGATAGTCCGATCCACGCTCAAGGGTAGGGTATCTAAGCCTAAAATCGCCTCGAGAAGGTCCGCACATGATTGTCTTCTCAAGTTACCTCCAATAATACGTGTAATCTCTACAATAAGACCAAAAAAGCAAGGTGAGTAACCCTGTCGACCTTAATGCGACCTTGTGATTGACCCTTGTGTTAGAAGGGCTTCTGAGGACAAAATGTAGCAAGTGGATTTAACTCTCCCTATCACAAGATACTATTGTGTGTTTTGATTCTTCGGAGAGTATTCCCTATCTAATTTTTGTGTATAAGAGTTCTATAAAATAAAATATACTAGATAGATTTTAAAATTACGTTGAATTTTAATGGTTGTTTCTTAACTCAAAAAGGAAGCAGAGATGAAACTGATGAAGTGTTTGACCTTGACCCAACAATATGCAAATAGAGATGAGATGAAATATTTGCGTTCGATGAACTCTAATTACATAAGGGAAAATGTTTCTTTTTCCAGAATACAACAAGTTACAAAACACAATTTAGTCAATCTTCAAATGATCTTGATGCCAAACAATCAAAGATTTCATATTTTCCAATTTTCTCTTTTTAAACAAATATTTGAATGCAAAAATTTCTTGTAAATACTACCAATAGAAGAACAAACTTCAATTTTTTTCTTTTCAAATAAAAAACAGAGATCTAATTTAAAATGAAATAGTTGTCCAAGAAGATGAATACACTCACAATGCAATTTCCCAAACTAAACTCATAATGCAACCAAAAATGCAAAAGTAAGAAAAATTATTTGTCTAATGTAATAAAAAATCATTTTCCAATCAACAACTATCCAAAACTCGAAAATATCAATAACAACTTATCTAGCAAGCACTCAAGGATGAATCCTTGAGATTATACACTTGCAATCAAGAAGTGAAAGATAAGACTTATTAAGCTTATGAAAAAGACTCTCAACACTTGAGAAATAATCAAATTCATGCTAAAAGATGCAAACCAAGCTGCAAATAATCACTCAAAAGGACCAAAAATTCACGCCAATAAATGATGACAAATCTGGGCAAAGACGAAAAATTGAATGTCACTCCAAAAAAATTCTACATGAATCGCCGCAAGYTGCAGAAGAGCACATTGCAACGATCAAGAATCTTCATAGAAAATGTGAAATACATAGTGCAACGTCGTTGCTCTAGTTTTCACAAGMAGGCATGACGATGACTGAAAATAAGGAAAAAGTGAATAGAGGACAGAGTTTCTCAATGAAATTTCAAGACCAAGGAGTCAATATGGATCACCCAAAGACTCAGAGAATGAAATTAACCAAAAGCRGGCAAGCTAAAAGAAAAAAAGGAAGCAAAATCCAAAAAAGGACGATCCCCAGTATGGTCGCCAATTTTGTTATCGGACAAATCGACAAGTGAGGACACAAACTAATCTCCCTAACTTCAACAAGAAATTARAACAAAACATAGGAGGATACAAGCTTCTCCTTAGATTTCATTGTAATGTAAACTAGTTCAGAGAAGGACAAATGACATACCTTTTAAATGTCGTTTGATCTTTGCTAGTGTCATCTTTGTTCCATCTTTGGATTTGTGGGATGTTAAACCTGTTAAGAAGCACAAACCAACAAAGAGAGAGAACACAAATATATATATTCGAATGAAGCCTATGTATAAGATCAAATAATTATACAATAAAAATGGAGACACTTTTATAGGGAAGAAATGTATCACTGCATTATATTGATGAAAGTGGAGAATACAACCTATTCCTTAATGTTGCAAGGTCCCTTCCAATGTCCCTTTGCTTCAACACACACACATTTTCTCCAATTCTTTTGATGAAGAGTATTCACAACCCGACTTAGAAAGCTAAAGAAAATCTATCACAAGTACAATATTCAGCAGAATTCTTCATGCATAAGCCAGCCTAGCCTTTCCCATGAGAGATCCCTCTTTATATAGGGTGAAAGAGGGATGGATGATGAGATTAAGATGATCCACTAAATCAAAGAAGCGAGTAATATCCAAACCGATCGGAAGCCACCTCATCTTCTAGAAGATTCCATTCAAGAATTTTCGTGAATTTCACCTTTTTCTCTTATTTGAGCATCGTCATGCCCTAAGCAAAAGCATCTTGTGGTGACGTCGTAGTCCATTTTGGTGCAGCATCCAACGATCAAGCATCGACGCACCCCATGCATTTAGCAGGGTGCAAAAATCTCCTTTGATATAGTTTTTAAGAAAAGAAAGATGATTCAATTCCTCATAGAGAAAGCCTCATTTAGTAGCTTCAGGGAACATAGAAGTGAGTCATACAAATATTGTCAACCGATCACATAGGTGACCAAAATAATGTGTATCAATAGCCAACCATAGTCATGGTCAACCACACTCAACCATGGTGAAGGACAACCACGATCAACCATAAGAAACCTTTCCTTTCCAAAGTCAACCAACATCTACCAAAGTTAACCATGGTTGTGGTCAATCATTATAAACCATGGTCGTGGTCAACCATAACCAACCATAGTCATTGTCAATTAAGGTATTAATGTATTACTACTTTAATAATGTATTTATTCACGTATTAATACTTTAAAAATGCATTTATTAATGTATTATTATTGTTATAGTGTATTATTAGTGTATTAATAATTTAATATGTTACACTATACATTAATGTATTAAGAATTTAATTTTTACATTAATGTAATAATGTATTTTAATAATTTATTAATGTATTAAAAGACAATGTATAACTACTTTATTAAAGTATTATTAATGTATTACGTGATCACTTTATTAATAATTTAATGTATTAATATTAATATTTTAATGTATTAATGTCATTCATAGTCACGACCATAAGAAACCATGATCATGGTGAACCATATTCAACCAGTCATTTTCAATAAATGTATTAATGTATTATTACTTTAATAATGTATTACTTTATTAGATTATTAATACTTCAACAATGTATTAGTTAATAATGTATTAATGTATTGATTAATTAATAAATTACATTATTAATGTATTAATACTTTAATATGCTACATTATGCATAATGCATTAATACTTTAATTCATACATTACAGTAATGTAATAATGCATTGTTAATGTATTAATACTTTAATAATGTTTTACAACAAATTAAGATCAATGTATTACTACTTTATTAATGTATTACTTTGTTAGTGTATTAATATTTTAGCAATGTATTAATTAAAAATGTATTAATGTATAAATTAATTAATACATTACATTATTAGTCCCCGCCCTTTGGGCCGGGGACTCTTAGTAATCATTTTTTAAGTCTATGCATGTTAACCAATGTAAATGAAACAATTTAATCAAAGTTTTTCAACACTCCACTTTTTCTCTACCAATCAAACGTCTACAACAATTTTTTATTTCCAATAGGAAAATTTGAGGCCTTATTTGGCCTCATTTCGATGGATATAGTCGCATTGTCACTGAAAACTTTGATTAAAACACACCATGGCTCACTAAATTTTTGAGAAGTGAAGTAATGCTAGACATAGGTCTAGCATTACTTCACTAGCATTAAATGTTATATTGCTATGATATGTGTTCTAATTCCATATAAGAACGTAATCATTATAATGTGAAGCTGGAGTAAGCTTGATCATTATGCTAGTACTCATAGGTTTGTGGTTGATTGTCTGTCCTGTTGCAATATGGTTGTAGGTATGATCGACATGAGGATATAATGCAATCCTCTCTTCTCCACTATAAAGACTATCCTGTTGTGCTTGCCCCTCCTTGTCTCTATAAGAGCCTTTCAGTTTTTTTTTTTGTTGTGTTTTCCCATCGTTGTTCCCTTCGTTGTGCTTACACTCATCTGGACAGATCCCTCATCCATCCCAACACTTCTACTTCCCTCGAGTAAAGCATGCATTTTCACTTGGGATCGCCCAGAGCTACGTCCGCGACACCAAGGCCATCGCTCTGGATAACTCGAAGGCCTACTCCTTCGTTACCGACATGCCCGACATCAAGAGCTTCGACATTAAGGTCAGTTTTTTTCTTTTATTTCTTTTCTATCTATTGACATTTTCATCCAACCATGAATCGAATTTGAAGGCTTGCTTGAATTATTGTGTGTATCTGTTTTGCAGGTTCAGATTGAGGATGAGAATGTGCTGACGACCATCAAGGGGAAGTGAAAGCATGAGGAAAATGACAAGGATACCAAATACATTCTCATGGAGAGAAATCCCGCCAAGTATTTTAGAAAATTTGTGCTTCCCACTGACGCCAATTTGGATGTGATTTCTTCCAGTTGTGAGGACGGGTTTCTAACTGTTAATGTGCCCAAGGCATCACCCATAGAAACGGTAGCCTGCTTGCTTCCAAACCAAGTGTTAGTTCGGTAACCTGCAAAACCATCAAAACCAAGCAAAACCAGTCGGTTACTTGGTCAGCTGCATCATTCTTTCTTTGGGTTGTGGGTATCCTTCGACAACTGTTAGATGGCGGTAGCCCCTTTGATTCCCTACTCTCGTTCTTTCTCTTGTAGTTTTTGTTTCATAGCACGTAAATGAAGTTCCAAATCCAATTGTTCCACAATCCCTGCCTTCACTGCTTATACCTTTACTGCTTTCTTTGCTCTGTAATATGCTTGTGATTATGAAGAATGAAGAGAGAGTCTTTGAGCACATCAAGGACATTGCAGAAAAAGAACGGGCTTACAAATCGATGGCCACTCTTGAAAAGAACAGTGAAAAATAATCAGTAAATGGTGGGTAGCCTTAGCGTAATTTGTTTTGGTAATGTTCCTAAAATATTCAAGACACCTGTTTTCACATTTTCTCTCTCTGAACTAGAATAAAGTTTAATGTTGAATTACAGTTAGTCGACGACATGCGTTACTAATCGATGGAATTTGAACTTGTATGGATGAAAGCAATAACATCTGCACCATAGAGAATAAAATAGCATTTGATAAAACCCTTATTGGTTAAAAAAACTCCAAGATTACATTAATGGAGAGTGGTATAATACAGATTTAGGTAACAGAGAAATACAACCTTATCATGCCCTAATGTCAAGATTTCCTCTATGTAGCGGCTACTTTGCGTCCCCCATCTTTCTCAAGCCAGAGAAAAAATTTGTTGAATGTGTTATGCGGTTGCCTTACCTCCTGCCATGCTATATCACCATACATGCTATGTGGTTTCCTTACCTCCTGCCATGTTATCTCACCATACAAGATATCCTTACATCCTAGTTACCCCTGTACAACATACCCACGTTGAGAATTACAGAGGGAGGATTGAACCCAAACGAAGATTGAACCCTGGTGGGTGTGATGCATGCAAACCAAGTGGAGCAGAGGCACTGGCATCATGCATGCAAACCAAGTGGAAGTGATGCATGGCTACTACATGCCATGTAATACACCAACACTACTTTGGAGCAACACCTGGGCTTGGAGAAAAACTTGGTAGAGCACCTGGGAAATCACAGAGAGCCAACAACAGTGATTGTCTATAAAATCATGTGTTACCTTGTTTTTTTATAAAAAATATAAGTATCTCGTAAAGTGTTTCTCTACAAAAATCTATGTAATGATATGACATCTCAACATGTTGTAGCCGTTGATTGTGTTAGAGGACCATTGCATTGATATGAATCATCAATTTATGGTCTATAACATACCATCCTAGTGAATGTAGCAGGAATATCAATCTTTTCTTTGTAGGAATAATCAGAATGCAACATGAATATCAGTCTTTTTTGTCTAGGTTAATCAATAGTTTTTCCCTTCATTAATCATGCTCATAATGACAATACTATAGAGTTACGATCATGCTCTTAATTAAGAATTTATGACTTTGTGACTCTCTTACTGTATTTAAACATGAAATATTTGATTTATTTGTGTGGCCATTACTTTTCCATTCCACCATTTTGACATGAATTAAATGTTTGCACCTGTGAAAACATCCTTTTTAAAATTATCTTATTTAGCTTAAGAAAGATCATATCAATGAAATGTAACTGTAGCTACGGTCATAGTTTGAATTCGTCGAATTTCGTCTAATGGAAATCCAAATTGATAGCTATTTTCTTAACGATTACAAATTTATGATTTTGTGGCTCTCATATTTTCACACGATATTTAAACATGAAGAAATTAGTTTATTTGTGTTGCCATTTCACCATTTGAACATGAATTAACATTCGCCCATGACAATTTTTTTGTTTTTCCACTAAGTATTTCTTTGCTACAAACTCCATGTGACTTAAAATCACCAAGGGAATAATTCCACTATAGGATTACATATTCAATACAAGGTAAAGGTGTTTATAAATGTGTTTAATGTTGTGCAACCTCATCTTCCGTGTCCTCATCAACTGCTACATGTTATGAGCAACGTGTATCCTAGCACTTTTCAGACAATGCTGTAGTAACTCGCTCTTGATATGAAGGTATAGTAAGCTCCCTTAATTGTATTGAAACGCTGGAGCTCATTCGGAAACCAACAAACCGGAACAGTATCCGTATTCCCCTTAACCGTATTGAACCCCCGAAACCAACCAGAACTGTATTCAACTGCCATAGCTCATTCGGAAACCAACAGGATGTAACTGTTTTCTTGTTGGGAGCTTCTGGAATGGTCCATTACTCCATACGGTTCTCTACCTAGACATGTGGAACAGTTAACACATAGCCAACAGGAAGCTTGATGGAAGCTTGGATATAAAGACTTTTGTTTGGTCCCCAAGATTGCTTAATTCAATCAATTCCCTTTAGTCTTACACCATCAATTAGAGTGAGCAGAGCTTGGAAGTGCCATACTGGAAGAAAAACTAGTGTGGAACTGGGAAAACTTCTACAACAATTATCCAAACTCAAGCAGCATCAATGGTCAGAGGTATGATCCATTTGGCATCTAAATTTCGATTCTTTTAAAGAGTTTTTATTCCGCATATTTTAGAATCGAGTTAATACTAACATTTGGTATCAGAGCTATTTTATCTCTGCCTTGGTGTTTTGGAGAAAGACAGGTTTATTCTGTCTCGGTTCGTCCCTATTGGGGTTTCCTTGCATTTTCTCTGCACATTTTAATGCATATTGTTGTACGTCTATCCATATTAAGATGGCAGAACCATGCATTTATGTGCGTCTTTCTTTTATAATTTGGTTGTATGTTTTTAAATGAAATTGTTGTGCTCTATACAGAGAGGTTTCATTGCATTGTTGTGCGTCTTTAGGTTATTTTACTATACCTTTTTCCCTAAGGAGAATAGCATCTGTACACTTTGCTTCTGAGTGACACAATAGTTAGAAGCCAAGGGGCATAGTTTTATGTCAGATTTAGTAGTTTTAGATAGGAATTGCTTGATGCACTCCTTCATTGTTATTACATGTAAATGTGCTTGCAATCCGAGTGATCTTTTATGGTCATTAAAATAATTTCTTTCTTAACCTCTAATTAAAAACATGCTATTTTGAATGAGTATACATTGTTGAATGTTATGCATGAATATTGTAGTTTTATTTATGCAATTTATAATTATTCTCATATCAAGTTAAATTTTATGTATAAAAGAAATAATGTCTAGTGATCTATATAAAAAAATTTTTATTAGAGAATAGCCACATCATCTCTAATTAAATAATATTATATATTATGATTGATTAAGATCACGTAAAGAATATTTAGACATTAATTGTAATTAATTATACTAAATATAGTAAATTTTATTCCACATGAATTTTTATTATATTTATATATAATTAATTAGGATAAAACATCAAATTATTCATAACTTACCCACAGGACTTATGAATTGATAGTTTTATCATAAAGTTCAAACTGAATCTGCTTGAATTGAAAATTTAGCCCACAGACAATTTTTATGTCATTAGATTCAAATTTAAGCATGAATTTACATTGGTAAAGCATGGATTTTTATTTTTTTAGCTGGCCTCAATTTTAACGTAACCATGTGATCTTTAATTTTATGCAGTTGTACAACCTGCAAATTTCTCTGAAATTCGTTGTGATATCCCTGAACTTAAGGGAGATAACTATAAGGTCTGGAAGGAGAGAGTTCTCCTTCATTTGGGGTGGATGGACATAGATTATGCTATTAGGAAAG
>JASDQU010816496.1:53492-68949 GCA_032191745.1 Picea mariana
AGGCATCTTGGGTCTGTCTCAGGAAACCTATATTAATAAAATTTTAGAGAGATTTTGGATGAAGGATTGTTCACCAAGTATAGCTCCCATTGTGAAGGGTGATAGGTTCAATTTGAACCAATGCCCGAAGAACGATTTTGAAAGGGAACAAATGAAGAACATTCCATATGCTTATGTTGTCAGAATCCTAATGTATGCTCAGGTCTGCACAAGACCCGACATTGCATTTGTTGTGGGAATTTTGGGACTATATCAGAGTAATCTAGGTATAGACCACTGGAGAGCTGCAAAGAAAGTAATGAGGTACCTTCAAGGAACCAAAAACTACATGCTTATGTATAGATGGATGGAAAATTTGGAAGTAATTGGCTACTCAAATTCTGAATTTGCTGGATGTGTTGATTCATGCAAATCAACATCGGGATACACTTTTATGATGGTTGGTGGAGCTGTATCATGGAGGAGTGTCAAGCAGACCTTGATTGCCGCTTCCACTATGGAAGTCGAGTTCGTCTCCTGTTTTGAGGCTACTTTACATGGTGTATGGCTTAAGAGTTTCATTTCTGGGCTTAGAATTGTGGATTCTATCTCCAAGCCACTGAGAATGTATTGTGACAATTCAACTGTTGTTTTTATGGCTAAAAACAACAAAAGTGGGAGTCAAAATAAACACATTGACATTAAGTATTTAGCCATAAGGGAACGTGTTAAAGAAAAGAAAGTGGTCATTGAGCACGTCAACACTGAGTTGATGATCGTTGATCCTTTGAATAAGGGCATGCCACCGTTTAAATTCAAGGAACATGTAATGAATATGGGACTTGGTTCCATTATGTAGTTTCTCATTGTATGGACAATGCTATTTTAATGAAATTCTTAATTATTATGATGTTTTCCTCATATTTATGTGCACCTTAATTTGATTTGAGAGAATTCATCTGTGTAGGACCAAGAATAAACATAAGGTTTATTCATTAACAAATTGTTGCCACATAAATTATAAAAGAAATAAATACATAGTAATACATGGAAGATAATACTCGTCATAAGAGGACTTATCGCCATGATTCATGTATCTATTACTTAATAAAGATTATCAATAGGTTTTAAGATGAGACATTAGGATTGGAAGTATGGACCAAGTGGGAGAATGTAAGCTCCCTTAACCATATTGAACCATATCTCCATAGAAAGAATTAAAAGATTGATAAATGAAGGGGTACTTAATACTCTGGATTTTACTGATTTTGAGACTTGTGTGGATTGCATAAAAGGAAAGCAGACCAACAAGTCAAAGAAAGGTGCCAATAGGAGTTCGGACATATTAGAGATCATACATACTGATATATGTAGTCCAGACATGGACTCACATGGTCAGAGATACTTCATCTCTTTTATATATGATTACTCACGATATATGTATCTCTACATGCTTCATAATAAGAACAAAGCATTAGATGCCTTTAAAATCTTTAAGGCTAAATTAGAGAAACAATGCAGCAAGCAAATTAAGATCGTGGGATCAAATAGGGGTAGAGAATATTATGGTAGATACACAGAAGATGGACAAGCACCTGGGCCATTCGCAAAGTTTCTTCAAGAGCATGGGATTGTTGCCCAATACACCATGCCTAGTTCACTCGACCAGAATGGTGTAGCAGAAAGAAGAAACCGAACATTATTGAACATGGTGCGGAGTATTCTTAGCAGCTCCAATCTTCCTAAATCTTTGTGGATTGAAGCACTTAAGATGACAGTGTATATATTAAACCGAGTTCCAACCAAGGTTGTTCCTAAAACGCCATTTGAATTATGGAAAGGTTGGAAACCGATTTTGCGACATATGCGCATTTGGGGATGCCTGTCTGAAGTGAGAATATATAATCCACAAGAGAAGAAGTTGGACCCAAGGACCAGTAGTGGGTATTTCATTGGATATGCTGAAAGGTCTAAAGGTTACCGATTTTATTGTCCATCTCATAGCACTAGGATTGTGGAATCAAGAAATGCAAAGTTTCTTGAAAATGAATTGAACAGTGGGAGCGATCAAACCAGGAACATAGTTTCTGATAAGGATCATTCAAAATCTCAACCTTCCACCCCAAGTGATATATTGGTTATTGTTCACAGCAACCCTCAATTACAAACTGGTGTCGAACAACCAATTGTTGAAGTTCCACAAGCTACTAACAGCATTCCAGTAGATCAGGTAGTTCAAGAGTTTCCAAGAACTTTTGAACAATGAGTTGAACCACATACTTCTCAGGAAGATGGTGGTACAACATTAAGAAGATCTACTAGACCAAAGATATCAGCAATTCCTGATGATTATGTTGTGTATCTACAAGAATCTGACTATAACATTGAAGTCGAAAATGATCATGATTCCTTTTCACAAGCCATGAGTTGCAAAGAATCAGAATTATGGTACGATGCCATGAAGGAAGAGATGAATTCTATAAAGAGTAATGAAGTCTGGGATCTTGTTGAGTTTCTTAATGGTGCAAAAGCCATTGGATGTAAATGGGTCTTTAAGACAAAGAAAGACTCATTGGGCAACATTGAGAGATACAAGGCAAGACTTGTTGCTAAAGGATTCACTTAGAAAGAAGGAATCGACTACACGAAGACTTTCTCTCTTGTATCTAAGAAAGATTCCTTGCGTGTAATTATGGAATTAGTAGCCCATTTCGACTTGGAGTTGCAACAAATGGATGTGAAAACGACATTTCTCAATGGAGATCTAGAGGAGGAGGTTTACATGAAACAACCTGAAGGATTCCCCTCTAGTGTTGGTGAGCAATTGCTTTGCAAACTCAACAAATCCTTATACAGTTTAAAACAAGCATCCCGCCAATGGTATTTGAAATTCCATATTGTAATTTCTTCTTTATGTTTTGTAGAAAACATTATGGATCAATGTATATACCTGAAAGTTAGTGGGAGTAAAATTTGTTTTCTTGTTTTATATGTGGATGACATTTTGCTAGCAACCAATGATAAGGGTTTGTTGCATGAGGTGAAACAATTCCTCTCTAAAAATTTCAATATGAAGGGTATGGGTGAGGCATCTTATGTCATTGGCATTAAGATCCATAGAGATAGATTTCGAGGCATCTTAGGTCTGTCTCAAGAAACCTATATTAATAAAATTTTAGAGAGATTTCGGATGAAGGATTGTTCACCAAGTATAGCTCCCATTGTGAAGGGTGATAGGTTCAATTTGAACCAATGCCCGAAGAACGATTTTGAAAGGGAACAAATGAAGAACATTCCATATGTTTCTGCTGTCAGAAGCCTAATGTATGCTCAGGTCTGCACAAGACCCGACATTGCATTTTTTGTGGGAATTTTGGGACGATATCAAAGTAATCCAGGTATAGACCACTGGAGAGATGCAAAGAAAGTAATGAGGTACCTTCAAGGAACCAAAAACTACATGCTTATGTATAGATGGACGAACAATTTGGAAGTAATTGGCTACTCAGATTCTGACTTTGTTGGATGTGTTGATTCATGCAAATCAACATCGGGATACACTTTTATGATGGCCGATGGAGCTGTATCATGGAGGAGTGCCAAGMAGACCTTGATTGCCACTTCCACTATGGAAGCCAAGTTCGTCTCCTRTTTTGAGGCTACTTTACATGGTGTATGGCGTAAGAGTTTCATTTCTGGGCTTATAATTGTGGATTCTATCTCCAAGCCATTGAGAATGTATTGTGACAATTCAGTTGCTGTTTTTATGGCTAAAAACAACAAAAGTGGGAGTCGAAATAAACACATCGACATTAAGTATTTAGCCATAAGGGAACGTGTTAAAGAAAAGAAAGTGGTCATTGAGCACGTCAACACTGAGTTGATGATCGTTGATCCTTTGACTAAGGGCATGCCACTGTTTAAATTCAAGGAACATGTAATGAATATGGGACTTGGTTCCATTATGTAGTTTCTCATTGTATGGACAATGTTATTTTAATGAAATTCTTAATTATTGTGATGTTTTCCTCATATTTATGTGCACCTTAATTTGATTTGAGAGAATTCATCTGTGTAGGACCAAGAATAAACATAAGGTTTATTCATTAACAAATTGTTGCCACATAAATTATAAAAGAAATAAATACATAGTAATACATAGAAGATAATACTCGTCATAAGAGGACTTATCGCCATGATTCATGTATCTATTACTTAATACAGATTATCAATAGGTTTGAAGATGAGACATTAAGATTGGAAGTATGGACCAAGTGGGAGAATGTAAGCTCCCTTAACCGTATTGAACCGTTGGGGCTCATTCAGAAACCAACCAACCGGAACCGTATCCGTATTCCCCTTAACTGTATTGAACCGTTGAAACCAACCGAAACTGTATTCAACTGCCACAGCTTATTTGGAAACCAACAGGATGTAACTGTTTTCTTGTTGGGAGCTTCTGGAATGGTCCATTACTCCATATGGTTCTCTACCTAGATATGTGGAACAATTAACACATAGCCAACGGAAGCTTGATGGAATCTTGGCTATAAAGACTTTTGTTTGGTCCCCAAGATTGCTTAATTCAATCAATTCCCTTTAGTCTTACACCATCAATCAGAGTGAGCAGAGCTTGGAAGTGCCATACTGGAAGAAAAACTAGTGTGGAACTGGGAAAACTTCTACAACAATTAGCCAAACTCAAGCAGCATCAATGGACAGAGGTATGATCCATTTGGCATCTAAATTTCGATTCTTTTAAAGAGTTTTTATTCTGCATATTTTAGAATCGAGTTAACACTAACAGGTATAGCTCTCAACCCCACCCACCAGTTGTTCACAACACATAGAATCCATTCAAATAAAGAAACCAATCGTTTATTGCATTAACAAAGATCACTACCGCCTAGTAGCTTCCGTGTCATTTTTACTTGTTGCATGAAACCATTAACTAGTCGTTATTAACTGAGTTGTTGATGGCCAATCAATGAATGGGCGAGAGTCATAAGGGAATGTGAAACAACATTGCACCGTTGGCATTCGAAAACTTGATTAACTAATCATACTTGGTACCGGCACAGAGCCCTATCTTTGCGATTATGAATATTTTAACCCCTATTTCATTTATTGACCCCTATCTGCCCGGTATGTTACTTTATGGATGGTTAGCATTTTCCAACTATGAAGCCGAATTATAGAAGATACCCTTTTGGTCACTTTCGTTTTCATCTTGTATTCTTTCCTTAAAAGGTCAAGGTCTATCTTCTCTATAAAAAAAAATAGACAATGCTTACGAAATAAAGTAAATAATACAACATCACTTCCCCTTGCTATAACGAAACTTATCTTTCTTGTTACTTCCTCTTAAAGAAATAATTACATCCTGCACGAAGTATCTAGTCTTCATGGTCAGCAGAGACAAATTGCGGAGCTACTCTAGTTTTCATTGAGCTCCCAATACAACATCACTTCCCCTTTCTATAATGAAACTTATCTTTCATGTTACTTCCCCTTAAAGAAATAATTACCCCCTGCACGAAGTATCTGGTCTTCAAATCGCGGGGCTACTCTACTTTGCATTGCGCTCCCAATACAACATCACTTCCCCTTGCTATAACGAAACTCATATTTTCTGTTACTTCACCTTAAAGAAATAATTACCTCGTGCATGAAGTAAGACAAATCGCGGGGCTACTCTAGTTTGCATTGCGCTCCCTTTTTTTCAGGACTTGTCTACGAATATGGGAGCAACAAGTGTCTGACTTTAGAGAAGCAGTATATATGCCTTCTTAGCAGGGACTTGTTGCTCCGCAACTACCCTTGTTAATGTATCAATCATTTAATACAATACTTTATATACTAATTTAAATTAATAATTTAATTTATACATTACATTAATATATCATTACATTATTAATGTTGAGTTATATTAATAAGCTATTAATCAATCACTCAATGTATAGTTAATGTATTAACACATTATTAATGTAATAATAGTTCAATATGTTACAACTTGAGTGGGCCTAATGGTTAAGAACATGTGTTTCCTCTTAAGAGGTCACAAGTTCAAATCAAGAGGGGGGTAGGGTATGTATAACTTCGTAGACTTTACCAATTATTATTACATTATACTTTATTATTATTATTACATTATACTTTAGTTTATACATTACAAAAATGTAATAAAGTAAACTAAATATATTAAGGCCAATGTAGTACTACTTTATTAATGTATTACTGATGCATTACTTTATTATTGTATTAATATATTAATAATTTAGTAATGTATTTATTAAAGCATTTAATGTATTATTTTATTATCATATTTTATTTTTATTTTTTTTATTTTTATTTTTTTTTATATACTAGGGGAATCGGTAACAACGGCAGTATCGTACTCGCGTGACACGGGGTCGAATCCTGCCGGCTGCCTTATAACCCCTAGGGAGAAACGGGGTCGAATCCTGCCGGCTGCCTTATAACCCCTAGGGAGAAACGCACAGCCCGCAAGCACGCCCTCCAAGTAAATCGGGGTGAGAATCGACCTTGAGACCTCATTTTACATAGTTCCTTCCATTTACACGGCACTTGCCAATCGGTCTACACCCCTGCGGGCATTTTATTATCATATTTTTACTTTAACAATGTATTAATTAATAATATATCAATGTATTAACTAATTAATACAATACATCATTAATCTATCAATCAATTAATACTTTACATTACACACTAATCTAAATTAATACTTTAATTTACACATCACTTTTATATATTGCATTAATTTAATACATTAATACATTAATAATACATTAATAGACCATTAATTTACATACATCATTACATTAATTATGTATTAATATATTAATAGTCTTCCCGGAGGCATGTTGGTCCTCAACTAGTAAAAACTATTTTATAAAAGTGGTTGACATGCAATAGGCCTCATTTTCCACTATTCCAAATTAATAAGTGATCTGTGTATATCAACCACTTTTATAAAATCTAAAAGATGTAACAAATTCTCATGAGCTCCATAGTGAAAGTGGGTGTTGGCCAATTCCTAAACGCCATGGGATGAAAGAGTGTATCACCTTTGTGGCACTAAGAAGGTTGAAGATGAAAAGCATTTTCTCTTAGATTGTCCAGCCTATACCCATATTAGATCTCATTTTCAAAATATTGATCACACTACCAACCTTTCTAACCTCTTAAGTCAACAAAAGTATGGTGATCATGGAAAGCTTCTCTTAATGCTTTTCTAGCACAGAAACAAAATTCTAAAGAATCACAAGTAATCACTTACCCTCTTAAAGTCCGATAAACCAATTAGGTCTTAGTGGACGTTAATCATCATCATCATCATCAATAACGTGATTGGTATATATCAACCACTTTTATAAAGTAATTGTTGCTAATATAAATATAAAAGAGAAATTCCAAATAACCATTCATTAAAACATATAATATAAATATAAAAGAAATAAAACATATAATATAAATATAAAAGAAAAATATAACATGTAAATTATAGTTTTGAATAAATAAATTAACAAAAATTATAATTTTGAATAAATAAATTAAATAGAGAAAGTACCATCTTTTATAAAAAAAAAATCCAAAAGCAACAACGATATAGATGACACTCTTGAAACACCTAGCCACAACCTCAAAGAGGATAAGTATGGGAATGACAAAGCCAAAAATTTCGTGAAAAAATTCTTGTAATTGTAATGTTGTACAGTTTGAACGTGGCTTTATTCCTGTATCTAGTATATATTTCTTGTACATGTACAATAATGGAAACACTCTTTTTTTGGCTGTAATTTTAAATCATCCAAACACTCGTTCTTGGCTATATCTTCAAAGTATTTTTCGTTTTGTGAATATAATGCAACAAATATGCTCTTGATTATTTTGGTTCCTTCCCAACCTACGTCATCAGTCTTTGAACTTTTTTTATCCATATTTGAATTTATTAGCAATGTCTACCAAATAGGATGTACAAGATATCTGGGTGTGCTATACCAGTAGTTGATTTTAATGTTGCGATATCTGCTTCACCGATAACTTACAGGTTCACCGTTTCTTAATTCTATATTTTGTCATTTAAGGATAGAATCTTAATTCTATATTTTGTCATTTAAGGATAGAAATGATCATTTTTTATTAAATAATATATTTTAAATTTAATAATTTTAATTAATTTTATTTTTCAATATTTACTACTAAAGATACATGATCTAATAGTTGTCATTTGGTTTTCAACCAAATTCATATCATTAAAATAATAAAGAAGGGATTGAAAATTACATGTTTTAGTCCATAATTATGCTGAAAGGCGTATATTTATTGATAATGGGCAGATTTAATAAAGGTTTAGTGTTTAATAAGTTTTCTATGGACAAGATTAAATATGGCTAGAATATTCTTAGTAGTCACACAAAATAAATGACTGTGATTTCAATCATTAACTTCCTAGCTATTAATTTGTTAATCAACAATAAAATTTAATGTAATTGAAGGCATCAATAGTAATATACTATTGGGGAGTAGTGACCACTTTTTTTTTTGGATATCAAGCATTACCACGTGCATGCGTTTCGGTTAGATAGTAGTTGAGTTTCATTAATGTTGCAATGTCTGCTTCACCGATCACTTACAGGTTCACCGTTTCTTAATTCTATATTTTGTCATTTAAGGATAGAAATGATCATTTTTTATTAAATAATATATTTTAAATTTAATGATTTTAATTAATTTTATTTTCCAATATTTACTACTAAGATACATGATCTAATAGTTGTCATTTGGTTTTCAATCAAATTCATATCATTAAAATAATAAAAAAGGGATTGAAAATTACATGTTTTAGTCCATAATACTATGTGAAACTAGGTAAGGTAGGAGATAGAAAGGCTACCTACCTTCAAGGCTTGTCCACCCAGAGGGAGATTGGCTACCTACCTTCACATCTTGTCCAGCCAAGAATGATAAAACCAACATTCACCATGAATAGATTGATATATTGTAGAATCCAAGTTAAGTAATAAGTTTTTCTACATGCAAGAATTTACAAGTGATATGGAACACATGAATCTAATTAGATTTGATAGATTGCATATGAATGAAAATGTTGTTCATCTTAAATTGAAACACAAACAAGTAAGAGGAAATTCTTTATATTTTTTTATTTTCTTATTTAACTACAAGTAAACAACAATTCTTTAAGCAGATGCATATAATAAATGAAAAATATAAATTTTCTTATGTAACTACAAGTAAACAACAATTCTTCAAGCAAATGCATATAGTGTAAATGAAAAAGTATAAATCAAAGAGTATGTGACTCTCATACTGTATAAACAACAATTCTTTAAGCAGATGCATATAATAAATGAAAAATATAAATTTTCTTATGTAACTACAAGTAAACAACAATTCTTCAAGCAAATGCATATAGTGTAAATGAAAAAGTATAAATCAAAGAGTATGTGACTCTCATACTGTATATTGAATGCCTCCAATTTTATAGAGGCCAGAAAGGAGTTGATTGGCATAGAGAGAAATTGCAACTGCTATCTATCAACCCCAAGGTGCCTCCTACCCATCCCAAGGGAACCATTACAACTTTTGAATAGCCCAATGTATATGCACTGCTCAACGAAGCTAACTCGGTACCATGGATCTGCAATAATCTCAATATTATTATTCAGAGTAGTGTAATAGAGTAGACAATTACAATATAAGCTATACACTTACCATGACTTGTAAGATGAGGTGTTTTAATCTTGCATGCTTTGAGGTGTGTCTTAGTCTCACACTCATAATCAATAGAGAGACTGAGTATGTCCATATTTTGTTTTACAAAATTTATTTTTTAAAAGGATTGTAGAAATAGTATTTTCGTTGTAGAAATAGTATTTTAAACTAATCATATATTTAGGTAGATAGATTTCCACATGAGTACATGGTAGATTTCCACGCTGGGTGTTGGGAAAGAGAAAAAGTCTGTGACACACCTTTCTCGTTTCCAATGCATTGCACTATAGCTTATCCAGAGGCATGAGAGAAGTGTGTCATAACTTTGTGCAAGTATTAAATTGGCAATTAAATATTACTGCTAGATTTTGGTAGTCGTTGAAGGGGAACAAATAAACAATTTACTGTATGATATTGTGACAATTTCATAATCTTTTTTATCCGTTGTAAGTTGTAATTACGTTAATAGTTGAGTTGATTTGATTGGTAGATTGGTATAGCATTGGTTAAACGTTTTAATTTTTGAGTTTTTTTAGCAGGAATTGGTTGGAATCAGGCGATGTAAATTTGAACAAAATCTCTATTTTCTGTTATTTGAATTGCCTTTCTTAATGCATAAATGGATTCAGCGTGCTGAATACATGTAAATTTGGACAAAATCTCTATTTTTTGTTGTTTAAATTGCCTTTCTGAATGCATAAATGGATTCAGCCTGCTGAAAAATCCTTGGGGCACTCGGATTATACAAACTTAGCCACTCAAATCTGTACATCCAACAATTCATCACCAGATTTCAGGCAAAATCAAATGGAAAAAGTTACCAGAAAACCTCCAAAACTTAAAACATTTAGACTACTACTATTGATATTGTTCACCATAATTTCCTTGAGTTGACTTTGACTTCACTTTAAATTGGTATTGTTCACCATAATTTCTTTGAGTTGACTTGACTAGTAAATTGGTTCAACATAATTTCCTTGAGTTGACTTGACTAGTAGATTGGTTCACCATAATTCTTTTAATTTTAAAGTCTGGGCAAAGTCCTCCTCGGTTCTCTTTCTGACTTAATATATAGAATGAATGTCTGTTTCTTTATACTGTCGTACAGCCGCACCTTACTACCCTAGCGTGGGCCACGCTTCCCTATCCTCCGGGTTGAGGAGGTAGCGGGGGAAGTTACTCCCAGCTATTCTGAGATACCAAAATGTATAAATGCAAAGGCTTTTCTCTTGTCTGCGTCTCCTACGGATGGGACCCTACCCTCCTCACAACCAATAAGTTCTCTCCCGATTCGGAAATGCCCTTAAGTCATTGTGATAGGTTATAATTCATTTTTCGGATAAGGGAACTTAGAGACGAGCAAATATCACGATGATGAACATTAATTTAGAGGGAATTTAGAGATTAACAAATATGATGATGAGGATTATAGTCATAATTCATCTTCCACATGAGGGAATTTAGAGATTAATTAATATTATGATGATGATGATTTTAGTCTTTGTTAAGATCAATTTTATCGAACCTTAAGAAAATTGGTAAGAAAATATTTGTTTTGTTTTAACATTTTATTTTTATATTAAAAAAGTTTTTCTCCAAACTTTTCTAAATCTACTTAACTTTTGATGGATTAAAAGGTTATGAATGTTGGCGTTGTAACAAATATTTTTAAAGTGAGATATAATTTTCTCTTTAAAAAAAAATGGTTTTCATCCTCTTAGCATTTCAAAGATACATATTCTTTCATCCCATGCAATGATGAATTTCTTCTTTACAGTAGTTGTAACATAAAGATACCTCTAATCTTCTAGTTACATCATCATCATTCACTTCTCAATAATGAATATGTAATCTCTCTCTATAGTTCACACATTGCACACAAGGCCCCTTTATGATTAAACCCACCCTATTATATATACAATTACCCATTACATGTACATTTAACCTCATATATGCACCCCTTAGGGTCATATCATTAGTCTAGTGTATTAGCCTATACTTTGATGAGAAGTGATGGGATTCAAGGAGGATGTATACTTTCATAATTGTGAGCTTCAACATTATTTCATTTAGTAGTGGAAAAGGGTAATTTAACAGTTATGAATGCATATATTATTCTCTCCCCTGGTATATTAAAATGAAAATGAAAATGTTTGTTGAATGCATGTATTATTCTCTGTCCTAGTATATTATAAATGGTTGACAGATTGCATATCAATGAAAATGTTGTTCATCTTATATTGGTCATTTAGCTTTTAGATACTATTTATGTAGTGTCAAGTGGTCATTTAGCTTTTAGATACTATTTATGTAGTGTCAATATGGAGGTATAACTGTAGAAATGGTTGTATAATTTTGGACATTATAGTATCTTTATGATTAAGACAAGAGCAGTAGTTAGCAATGTCTTTTATAAGCTTGATAAAAAATATATAGAATCAATGCTTAATATAACCATCTCATGTATTTTTGAAAATTTCACTTGATTCTCATCAATAGAATAACAGTGAAACTGTTTTTTTCTGAGTGAAAAAAAAAATAAAAAACCACATTATTTTTTGACATACCAACCATATATTCTGCTTATCCAAGATATGATCAGTAACAGTATCATAAACTTTGTCCATACTTCATAGGGCCCACCCTTATTTTTTTGCAATACTATCCTTCGTTTTTGTTTTTGATGCTTGGTTTCCTGTGTGATGGATGTTTGACCGTCTGTCCATCCAGCTTCTTATTTCGACTGTTACTTGATACAAGTTTGACCTTTATGCATAACGGTGTTCTAAGAGTTTGATTGGAGCTTTAAAATTAGTCTTCAATTTTTTTTTAAACACCAATAAATTGTTAGCTTTAGTAAATTTAAAAATGATAGGCATCCCACTTTAATCATATAATTTTAAATCATTCAGTTATGGACTACAATTTTATTGTAAAAGTCGTTAATTATCTTATTCACCGAATTTTATAACTTAGAACTCGATTGGCTATTCAAATTATTCAGTTATGGACGGCCATTTTATTATAAAAGTCGTTTTATAACTTGGAACTTGATTATACATGTAAAAATTTAGAACTGGATTGATCATGAGTGCGTCCGTATTCATAAGAATGTATAATACTCTGTAAAAATACACAGAAATGGACAACGTTTAGTGCCCAAAGAGATCTTTGACCCCAAGTTAGTTGAATATCTCCTGCGAGATTTCGAATCGAATGAATATCCTGCGAGATTTCTGATAAAATGTGAAGCAAAGAATATAGAGAAAGAGCAGAGAAGAAATAGAATTCAGTGTATTAGGTAAATGAAGAAAAGAGTACAACAGAAAAGGAAAACTAGTTGAGCTAAATAGGCTCAAGAAAATAAAGAAATGATAGTACAGCTGGCAGTGTACAGTCAGACTGTTGAGGTTACATTATATTTAACACTCCCTCTTAAACTCAACAGTTACAAACATCAGCACTGATGATGCCCAAGTGTTGTCTCTGAAAATCAAAAACGGATTTTCCCAGTGGCTTTGTGAAGATATCTACGAGCTGATCTCGAGAGCCACATAATTGAAGTGCAATATCACCATTATTGACTAGTTCGCAGATGAAATGAAAGCGAGTGTTAATGTGTTTTCTTTTCTTGTGAAACACATGATTTTTTGATAGAGCAATTGCTGAGATGTTGTCACAGAAGATAGGAGTTGGATCCTTTTTTGTATGTGACATATCTTTCAATATTCTTCTCAGCCACACAGCTTGACAGGAAGCTGATGTAGTAGCGACATACTCTGCCTCTACAAAAGATATTGATACAATTAGTTGCTTCTTTGATGCCCATGAAATCAGGTTCGTGCTCAGGTGAAAAACATGTTCTGAGGTGCTTTTCCTGTCATCTAGGTTGCCTACAAAATCACTGTCTGTGTAACCAGAGAGTTGATTATTATCAGATTTAGTGTACCATAAGCCAAAATTGAGAGTTCCTGCAACATATCTGAAAATCCGTTTCGCCATCTTTCAGTGAGAATCTTTGGGGGATTCCATGAATCTGGAAACAAGGCTGGTTGCATACATAATATCAGGCCTAGTTCCTGTAAGATACAACAAACTGCCTACTAAACTTTTGTACAGGGTAGGGTCCAATGTAGGGCCTTCATCTTTCTTGCTCAATTTTGTGCCTAGGGGTATCGGGGTTTCTGCTAGATTGCATTCTTCCATGCAGAATCTTTTGATGATGTCTGCTGCATACTTTTTCTAACAGACAAAAATTTCTTTGGTTGATTGATCAACCTCAATCCCCAAAAAATATTTCATTATGCCAAGATCTGTCATCTCAAACTCAGATTACATGGCATGTTTAAAACTGGTTAACTCAAGATTTCCAGTATATATCATGTCATCAACATATAAACATACAATCAAAATTTTACTCTGCTAATCTGTTTTGGTGTAAAGAGTTGGCTCATTTTAACTTCTAATGAAACCACTTTTGATCAGGTAAGTGTCAATTCTGTTGTACCAAGCTCTTGGAGCTTGCTTTAAGCCATACAAGGCTTTCTTCAACCGATATACTTTGGTTGTCTACTCTTGGACTTCAAATCTAGGTGGCTAATCGACATAAACTTATTCTTCTAAGAAACCATTCAGGAAAGATGACTTGACATCCATCTGGTATACTTTCCATTTGTGTTGGGTTGCTATGGCCAATAGAGTCCTTACAGTGTCTACTCTTGCTACCGGAGCAAAATTTTCACCATAATCAGTACCTGGTTGTTGTGAGAATCCTTTGGGAACAAGTCTTGCCTTGTGTTTTTCAATCTACCCTTTTTCATTGAGTTTAGTTTTGTAAATCCACTTGACACCAATACTCTTCTTGTGTCTAGGAAAATCAACAAGATCCCATGTCTTGTTCTTCTTAATGGAGTCAATCTCTTGGTTCATGGCTTGAACCCAATGTGGCTCCTTAGCTGCTTCTTTAAAAGATGTAGGTTGACATAACATTAATGCGGAAAGATTGTGTTGTTCAATGCCATCCAACTGCTGATGGATTTCTCTCAAACTTCGAGTTCTTTGATTTTGAAGTTCATAGGATGAGTCTCTACTTGAAGTTGAGCTATCCTGAGAATTTTCAGGTTGTCCTTGTACCTGAAATCTTGGAAGAGCAGGTTGAGGTATTGTCTGTCCTGAATTTTCTGTGTTTTCAGAACTGGGCAGCAATGGATTTTGACTATTCATTTGTTGATTTTCAGATTTGTTCTAGAGTTGATTCTCTAGAAATTGTACATCTCTGCTGAGAATTAGTTTCTTTGAGATTGGATTGTAAAGTCTGTAAGCTTTAGATGTTTCACTGTATCCAATAAAGATACATTTCTCACTTCTATCATCCAGTTTCTTCCTTAATTCGGAAGGTATGTGAGCGTATGTTGTGCATCCGAATGTCCTTAGATGTGAAACATTTAGCTTTGTCCCACTCCATGCTTCTTGAGGGACTTTCATCCTTAGACTTGTGGTTGAAGATATATTCAAGAGATAAGCTGAGCATGCTACTGCTTCAGCCCAAAAAATATTTGACAAACATTTGTCTTTGAGTAGGCTTCTTGCCATGTTCATTATTGTCTGGTTTTTTCTTTCATCCACTCCATTTTGTTGTGGAGTATACCTGGCTGTAGTTTGCATGATAATGCCTTCTGATTTGCAGAAATTTGCAAATTCGTTGGAGTTGTATTCTCCT
>JASDQU010816498.1:35792-64501 GCA_032191745.1 Picea mariana
TCTAAAAATCTCATAAACATGTAAACTAGATAGCTACTCTCTAAACCTAAACACCTTAAACAAAAAAAAATCATGTAAAGTCATACTAAGAAAGTTCAACGAAATGTTGGCATTGAGTTAGGTATCCATTGAAGCCCCAAACTCCTCACGAGAATGCCAAGAGACTTGAAATGAAAGTCCATTCCATTTCACTAACCACGAGACCATTGTAATGAGTAGTTGGTTCTGGTCTTTCAAGACTTCAAATCATTTGTTAAATTGCCTATAATCTTGGTTCTTAAGGAGGATTTCTTCCACAACCATAGGCTTTGTATGTCATTGCATTTTGAGAGTTATAAAATTTAGAATTCCTAGTTTTGGTAAAACCCATATTTAAGATTATGTTTTCCACTTGAGCATCAACCTCCTCATCATTTTAGGTGGCCTGAATTATCTTTACATGTTCTCGAGAGCAGGTAGATAGATTGAATTTCTTGAGATACTATGATGACTTTAATTTCCTGAGGGACAGATGTAGCTTAAAAATCTGCAACTTCCATAGCAGCGAAGGCTGCATCATCATAACCACAAGAGTGAAATGAACCGAGAGCCATTAACACTCATGACGGTCTGCATAAGTGCAAGTTGTCCTAAGATCCTTATGAGGATTATTTCACATGTGCTTTCAATATAGGAAATAAATATCTCGATATGTTGCATGATTGTTTTCTTGTGGAAGTAAAATATCGAATAGGACTAGATCTACTCTCACAACATCCACTTCACTTTATATAGATGGTTTTAGGGGATAAATTTTGCAAATGGGCTAATTTTACATGGTTTTTCCTACCAAAGTTTTATCAATTTCCATTTTTTCTAAAAACAATTAGCCCAAATTCCATAAAATAAAATTATTTTACCTTAGAAATGCCCAAAATTTTATAGAAACTATATAAAATAATTAGAAATTTGAATATTTTTACAAAATATCACAAAACATTTTACATTTGCATATTAAATATTAGTAAAGTTATAACATACTTTTATTTTTTAATACAAATTTTCATCCTTAAAATTATCCATGCCAAAAAGATTAGATTTTCATCATTATAAAAATACTCTACTATAATATATTTCAAAAATATATTACTAAAATATTTTGATACTTAGTTGAAAAAAACACTCTCTATAACTTTCATCATTGATTTTTTAAATATACTATTGCAAAGCATTCTCATAAATGCAAACGTCTGATTTTCTTTAATCAAACTAAAGTTTTAACTTTTTCCATTTTCCTTTTTTTAATTTCGAATACACATTCATCTTTCATTTAATATATTTAAATAATTATTTTATATCATATATATTTTTATTTCATATTAGTTTTTATTATAATCAATAATCTTCAACAATTTCATATTTTATATGTTAATAACAAATTTTTAATGTAATCTTAATTTCTCTTTTAAATTCTTTCTTTCTTTTACTTTTTAAATTTTGAATAAATTTTTATTTTCCATTCAAAATATATAATTAATTATTTTATATCATATATTTTTATTTTATATTTTTTTAAAAGTAAAATTGGGAAAAAAAAGTTATTCAAAGACTCAATAAAACCACACAAATAGTCCATATTTCATTTAAAATATATAATTAGTTATTTTATATTATATATTTTTATTTCATATTATTATTTTTAAGTAAAATTGGGAAAAAAAAGTTATTCAAAGACTCTGCAATAAAACCACACAAATCAAATAGTCCTTAGAGAGTCTAGATAATACCTGTGTAGTAGCAAAAACAGGCTACAAATTTAGGTCAGGCACCTCTCTCGGAGGATCGGAAGAAGACGCAACATATGAAATGGCCAAGCTTGAGACTGACGGAGCTGGAGGGACTCGTCTCGAACATAGCTCCACAAATTCAGAGTGGATGACCTCATCATGCAACCGATAGAACCCCTACCTTCATTCTACAACAACTCCATGATAGTTTTCCATTGGGAAAAAGTATTGTTCAATCTAACATGCACTGAGTTTACAAGGTTTATCAAGTCCTCATGTTCCTCATCCTATAGCTCCCTTGTCCAACACACAACCCTTGAGCGTTTCCTTTCAATATAACCAGTTTTCTTTCCCACCCTATGTGTGATTGCAAAGAATTCTATTTTAGGATATTCTGATAGAGCTAAGGGATGAAACAAATCGGACATAATTACCAAGATTAGGTGAAATCCTCTCGAATTCATTTTGCTGGCCATATCCCTATGGCAAAGGCTATCCACCATGCAACAGCCCAATGATTGGGAGGCTGCTGCATGGTTGAATGATTAATATATGATCCATCATGGAATGCCATGATCTATCGACCATGCGCCCATCACTTATCTGCAGCAATGACTTACCCTGAGGATGACTTTGTCGTGACCCTATTCCTTGGAATGTCCCGTCATAGTAAATAATTGAGACTGCTCGTGCTAAAACCAAATTCAAATTTTGAATGTGCCAATTGGCAGAAATCAATTCCCCTGATTCGCCATTTAAAATTTCACTACCATTTCAAATTACAGAAAGCAAATTACTTCGGTTCTCTCACGCAGATTTCCAACAAATTACTTTTGTTCTCTCAAGTAGACTTGGAGACTTCAACCTGCAGAATCGAATCCTTCAAAGGTGAAGAGATTTGTGAACCTTTCAACAGCCTTCTTCCAACGGTGAGCTACATTGTTGAACTCCTTTTTATCTTGAATCTATATCCCCTATGACCCTCTGACTCTTCAGGCTCTCATTAACAAGAAACAGAAGGCTCCCAGTGCTAATTTGATTATGCTTTTCTTCTACACATATCAGAGAGTTTTTGGAAAGCTGTCAAATATGAAGGTATGCCACTACACTAGCTCCGTGCCAGTAAAATCCTTGGTCTCGAGATTCTATCTGTTATGAATTATTGAAACCACTCACTGACGACGGTGGCCCTGCATGTGTTATATTTGCATAAAATGGTGCTGAAAGTCGCGATTGAGGACGAAAAAAGCAAGAGAATGGCTATGAGGGCTGTGGCAACGGTTGAAGGTAAATGTCATTCTAATATTATCCTTTGCAATTCTCATTACAATGAATTGGGTTTTGAGTAGTGATATAATATTTGATTGCAGGGGTAGAGTCTGTTGTAGTTGATATGAAGTAGAGGAAGATAACTCTGATCGGAGAAGTAGATCCTGTGCTTGTGGCAAAGAAATTGATGAAACTGGAATTCACAGAGCTGTTGAACGTGGGTTCTGCCAATGAAGAGAAGGCGGCTGCGGAGACTTCGGCAGTCGTGTATCATCATCAACTGAATCCCAATTATGTGCACGGTCCATATGAAGGATACTCGTCATACACTGTTGTGAGAGATGAGGATCCCAATGGCTGAACCATCTGTTAGATCTATCTCATCCTCTTTCTTCTGTATGGTGGGAAGTAAAAGCACAGGGGCGACAAATGGTGGTCTCAAAGGAATTTCAGGAGACGGGGGAAATTAGTTACCTTAAGCGGTAGTGGGGAAATGAGGGATTACTTACCTCCATTAAATGTGCAGATGCATGTATTAGGCCTCTAACCATGTATTGCATATGAAATCACCAAAGGATGTTCAGTGGCTAGTTGAATGGAAGCGTGGGGTAAACAATTGACAAAATCCTAGCAATAGATTCTGGTGGGAATCACAGCTCTGTTTATAGTTACCCTTCGATCTTTTTTCCACTATATCCGAGGGTTTTCTGTGTTTCTTGATCGACTCAGAATTTTAGAAAAACTTCAATTGCGCTGGATCAAACAAAACTATGATTTGGTTTTGCTAGGTTGCAAGAAGGCTGCATAAATGTTTTTATTGGTGTTTTATCACTACGGTTTTCGGTTTGAATTTGAGGAGTTCGTTGTAGTGGACGCTGGTATGAAGAAAAAACAGTATTGATGAATAATGTATAAGTATTTTTCGATAATGTAAGTGTAATTTTATTTCTCAGTCGTTGATCCAAGTACACATGGATTTCCTTTATTTGTCTTGGAATGGACCACACCGTTCTACGTATTGGCAAGGCCTAAAGAAACTTTTCAATTTAAAAAAATTGATATATTTTAGGTATGAAGATTCAACTTTATATAAAAAAATGGAGTTCATTACCACTTTTAATAAAATTGAAATTATATTAAGAATAGTTAGAATCTTTCTAAGATTGTGATGGGTTTAATATCTCATATTTAAATATTCAAATTATCATCATGCACACTATAGGATAAAAATTTAAACTAAAATTGGTTTAAGTGGAAGGAAAATTAAACTAATTAATGGAGAAATAACAAGAGTTTGAAATTGGGTGTTGGAACAAGACATGGAAGATGTCAAAAAGCAATTTTTGAACTTTTATTGACCTCAAAATTAAGGAGCTTAAGGGGAAGATTGTCTCCTCACCATTTCAAATGCAAACATGGATATCCAACTAATCAAGGACAAAATGAACAAGATTCTCAAAGTGAAACATAGACACAACAAACGAGCTCTAAACCTTATTATAGTCGAGTGGGATAAGATAATTGATGAAAAGGTATAAATTTATGCATTATGACTTCTATTGCAGCTTTAGAATTTTCACTTCACACTTGAGCTTTCGCAAATCTAATCCAAAACTTTAGCATTAGGGTTGATCTACTATATTAATTTATAGTAGCAATTAATGGACAATATTTTAGTTCCCTTCAACACAACACACTAAGCATCCCACGAGAAAAGATACAATGTGCCAACAAGTTTCAACACTAAGGGCACACTTTTCCAAACATACACCAAATTAGATATCACTTTATTTACAAAAGTAAATCTTCTCTCATATCTTCTAGATATATGTTAAATCACTTATCAATTTCAGCCCTATGTTATGTCAAATTGGCATGAACAAGAATTGCTAGAAATTACCTAATGGGGAAGACAATTCAATCTAAAAATCAAATCTACAATTACACAATTTTAGATAGCTAGAAATTTTATATATATAATAGAATAAATGAAGTACACTTGTACATACTAGTAACTTATCACAAGATGATGCAATATTCAAGATCTCCAAAACCCTAGCTACAGTAACGATGAAAACCTTATCCACCACCAAACATCCATAACAAGAAAGCATCAATGTTAGCAAGTCCTCATTGGCTCCAACATCAAGTTTGTATCACACAAGTTCTCCATACTTACATTTTTTTCTTTCTTAGGGTTTACAAACCTTAACCATTTTTCATCACACAAGTACATGGCAAGAAAACTCTAGAGTTATACTCGAAATATACATGTACATCTGAGGGTTTGAATCCTCAATTTCTAGGTCTTCAACTCTAGCCTCAACACAAGCACTCAAACCTCCATGGAACATCACAGTTGAGTCTTATTCCAAGCAAGGATTCACACCAAGATCAAGAATCATCAAAATAATCTCTCCTTGATCTTTTACCTAGCCTTGTATCCCACAAGAATAAGACTCCACAATCATGCAAGGAGTTAGCTCCACTCTCCAAGTCATCTAGTAGGGTAGAAACCCTATCTCTACAATAGGAGCCATAAGATCCATCACCATCTCTCACATAATGTTTTTCTATATGGTTTGCATGTATAGCACGAACCATAGCATCACAAGAGAAAACCTTAGCATCACATACGAGCCATCTCTCCATGAACCTCCAAGACATCTCTCTTTCACCTTGTTGTCACCTAAGGTTTCATCATGAATGCTACCACTATAAAAGGTATAAAGAAAAGAGTATAATGATCAATGATCAATACAAGAGCACTCTCCTCCCTCATATATACAATATGTGAGGGAACCTAACATAAAATAAGGACATAATTCCATACAAGTCTCCAACAAGGAAACCCCACATGGAGCTCTCTACAATAAAATGATGTACATCACCAAACTAGGGTTTATCACCCAACCCCCAAAGTGAAATTCCCTTTAAACATGATTCTCCTTAGGCTCAATATACCTCCTCCAACAGGGTGTGTCACTTCTCTATCTGTGCTCCACATGTCCTATCATGTGCCCAACACTACTCTCATTTGTGCCAATGTGGTCACTAAGCTCGAATGCTCCTCCTCAACATATTGGTTTGATTGCATCACTAACCTCCACGATGTGTGCTCCTTAGCCTGAGAATCCTCAAGTGAAGTGTTGAACCTTCAAGGTATATATCACA
This sequence comes from Picea mariana, assembly GCA_032191745.1. Lineage (NCBI taxonomy): Eukaryota > Viridiplantae > Streptophyta > Pinopsida > Pinales > Pinaceae > Picea > Picea mariana. The sequence goes on from JASDQU010816498.1 coordinate 42,002, forward strand.
TGGTCCCAAGATACAAGGGATATGTTCTCTCCTCCAGGTGATCATGTTTCCTCCTCCTAGGTAGGTATCCCTTCATTGAGCAATTAACTCCCCCATTGTGTGAACCCAATGGATTAGTCATAATGTTGATTAGGGAAATAACCACATAGTTAAGGACACCATTCTAAAACTCTAACCAAGTTCAAGCATCCACACAAACTAAGCCATTCATATTTTCATGAAGCATTCACAAAGGGCTAAGAGACCTATCACTCTCTTAGCAAGGTGAAAACAGTTTGAAGTAACCCCAAAAACTAGAAAATAGTTTTGAAGGATCTTTAGTGGCATGAGCATGTGCATGTATTAGTCCTACAATGACATCACCAAAGGATCTTCAATGGCTAGTTGAAGAGAAGCATGGGGTAAACAACTGGCAAAATCCCAACAATAGATTCTGGTGGGAATCACAACTCTATTAATAGCTACCCTTCGATTGTTTTCCCACTATATCTAATAGTTGTTTGTTTGTGTCTCTTGATCAACCCAAAATTTTAGAAAAACTTCAAATGCATCAGATCAAACAAAATTATGATTTTCTTTTACCAGGTTGCAAGAAGGTTGCATAAAGCATGTTCTATTATTTTTTTATCACTACATGGGAGGTTGTTTCATGGTCATCCATCTCTCATTCCATACCATAGAATCCATACCATGGATAGCGTACGCCTTCCTAGGAAGTCATCTGACGTGGTCTCTCTCAACGTTTAAGCCAACTAACGTAGGGAGATGCGATGCAATGCACACTTTAATGTCACTCCTCGTCCCTACATCCTTTGTTTCAATATTTTGTAAAATCTTGACTCCCGCTCCTTTTATGCTCAGTTCTAGTTTATCTAAAAACTCCAACTGAGCATAAAACAAGCGAGAGTTTGCACCATGGAAAATCCGATGATGGTGTTTGCCTTGGCATTGTTTTTCATATGTTTCATGTCTACCTTTTCCTAAGAAATTTGGGATGAATTATCAGCGGCACATCAAGTTCTATATGTGGAGGCGGCCTTGAAGCTCAGGACTGCTCCGTCCAAGGTTAGTGCCCAAGAATGGAGTGAGACAGTGCAGGGGGAAGAGAGAAACAACATTTTTCTCCAAGTAGTTCACAGAGACTCACTGAGTAGGAACAACAACACAAGCATGGTGAAGGAGATATTGAGGGAGAGATTGAATCGAGATGTTGCAAGAGTCGATTCTATCAATGCCCACGTGCAGCTTGTTGCAATGGGCATTAGCAAAGACGAGATGAAGCCATTGAATGGTTCCATCATCGATGAAAGGTTCGATGCCAAGGACTTCAACAACTCTATAATCTCTCGGTTGGCATAGGGCAGCGAGGAATACTTCACAAGGCTGGGAGTGGGCACCCCGCCTCACTATACTTACATGGTACTGGAAATTGGTAGTGATATAATGTGGATTCAATGTTTTCCCTTTGCTAAGTGCTATGGCTAGACCGATCCGTTATTCAATCCTACTGCTTCATCCACATATGAAAGGGTCCCATGTGTGACTCCGTTGTGCAAGAAACTAGACATCAGTGGCTGCAGAAACAAGAGGTATTGCGAATACCAGGTCTCCTATGGGGATGGGTCTTTCACAGTGGGAAATTTCTTCAAAGTGGGTGATTTCTCCACATAAACGCTCACATTTAGAGGCCAAGTGATCAGGAGAGTGGCTCTCAGTTGTGGCCACGACAACTAAGGGATTTTTATTGGAGCTAATGGGATTTTGGGTCTGGGTCGAGGCTCTCTCTCATTTCCATCTTAGATCGAAGCTCAGTTCAACAAACGATTTTCTTACTATTTAGTCGACAGGAGCGTGTCTGGAATGACTAGTTCCCTAATCTTAGGCAAAGCTGCAATACCCAAATACACAATTTTTACACCGCTCTTGAGCAACCTAAAACTCGATACGTTCTACTATGTTGAACTAGTGAGAATAAGCGTCAATGGGAGGAGGCTCACCTCCATTCTGGCCTCCATGTTTCAGATGGATGCGATTGGCAAGGACAGAGTCATTATCGATTATGTGACATCTGTGATGCGTTTGGTTGATTCTGCTTATACTACAATGAGGGATGCTTTCAGGGTCGGGACTGGGAACCTAAAGTCCACAATTGGGTTTTCTCTATTTGATACCTGCTATGATTTATTGGGGATAAAATTTGTTAAGGTCCCCACGCTGGTCTTTCATTTCCAGGGCGGTGCTAATATCTCTCTGCCTGCTACTAATTATCTCATCCCCATGGATAGTTCTACGAATTTCTTCTTTGCCTTTGCTGGGAACACTAGTGGGCTCACCATTATTGGTAACATTCAACAATAAGGGTACCTTGTAGTGTTTGATAGTTTGGAGAATCGTGTAGGATTTAAATCTGGTTGATGCCTAGCTCAAGAGAGCTTGTTTATTTGATTTTGAGTTTTACTTGTATTGTTTGCCTAACCTAATCTATTCTCATATATCGTCCCCTGCTATTGTTCTTAATATTATTGAAAACGCTATTTGGGTTAAAAGATTCATACATTGTCCTATACCCAAGAACCACATTATATCCTTAGGATAGTGTATCAACAAAAAATTGGTAGGTTTCCTTGAAGAAGCCTCTTCCATGTTAAGTAACATCATTCACCTAAGGCTACTAAATTTTGGGCATCTAATCCTTTGGGAACAAATCATTTTGATCAAAATTGGTTCCTTAAATTAGCTTTCCTACTAAGGCACACCCAAGAGAAAACCTAGGTCTAAATAACTTCAATATTTAGAAGGATTTCATATGTTTATTCTCCCCCATGGAAATGAAACTTGACTTTTTATTTCCATAGGAGACAACAACCTTTGGTTTCTTTGAGTTATCACATTAGCAAGGATTTTAAGGTAGAATATAGTGTTTCTTGATGGATCCTAAGAGGAAAAATCTAGAAGGATGAGGTGGACAAAGAGGTGACATGGTTCCCCAGCCCCTAAGACATGGTAAACAAGGTTCCCACTAAGAAATAAAATATGGTAAACAAGGTTCCCACTAAGCAATAAAATATGCCCTTGTTGTTGTTAGCGGGAAAAACAATTTCTTAGTTGATGTGGAATTAAAATTATGAACTCTATAAGAGATTATAATTTAAGTACTTATGGACAGATAAACTATGTTAGAGTATTGAACTTGGATAGAAGTGACTTTACATATGATGTAATTAATTTTCATATAAAATGAGTTTATTTTAAACAATATTAGCACATATAAACTACACCATTATCTATGAGCATTAGGATATCTTCATCTGTACCATTCTCTTTAGGTCAGAAGATCTTCTTTTTTTTAATAAATTAGCTAACCACTAAGGTTATCCTTAAAATATAGATGTGCATTACAAACAAGGGAAAATAAAGTCATGTGTGAAGAGTCTTAATGCATTCTCTTTATGGAACAAATTCAAAGTTGCAATGATTTAGTAAAATATTTGAACATAAATTAATTTATTCATCAGTGCAAAGAAGACCTTATAAAAAATACATTAGCACCAAGATTTGGTTGAGTGCCCATATGTCCATGAACAAAAATATTACTATGTTATCTCTAAGTTTAAAACATATTCAGCTCATAGTGGAGTTGAATATTCAATCTCTCACAATGAAGGAAAGGAAGGGAAGGACAAGTTTGGAAAGAGATAATTTAAGTGAAACAAAGTCAATATTAATATGAAAATAAATACATCTAGTTCTTAGATAGTGAACAATAGTATATATGGAAGACTTCATTTAATATAAAGACTAAGAACTTGGGTTCTATATTTATTTTTCTCTAAATTTTTTGGTGTATTTTTGCAGTATTACTCTGTACGTAGTGATTCATTGCAATATACATGTGTTTTAACATTTAACATTGTTAAATTGTGAATATGTACAAAACTCCCATTTCCTTCGAGTAAAGACAAAAACTAAATTCTTTACCTTGAATAAGTCTCACAACTCCAAATAAAATGAAGATCATGCTCTTGAGAGACAACATACTTGGCATTTGTAGGTGACAAAGCTTATCCAAGAAAACAAATGCAATAGGATTGAAATGAAAAACATTATTAGGTGCTCCAACCGTATTTTAAATATAGTGATATAGGTCAAGTAATGATGTTATAGATTGTAGGCTATTTCCTATGGAACTATGACCTATGAAACTATGAATTATGGAACTATGACCTCTGGAACTATGACCTGTGGAACTATGGCCCGTGGAACTGTGACCTATGGAACTATGACCTATGGAACTACGCTCTCTAGATCTATGACCTATGGAACTATGACCTGTGGAATTACGCCCTCTAGAACTATGACCTCTGGAACTACGCCTTCTAGAACTAGGACATATGGAACTGCACCCTAGTATATATACTTAATATAGTGCATATACCAATATACATACTAGGTACCTAACCTACAACAACCTTTTGAGATTGAGACATATGCTTCAGACTATGTTGTGGGCACAATTCTCTCTTAACACATACATCGTATAGCCTATCATAGTGAGACACAATCATATACCATCCATAAGTACCCCACTTATGACAAAGAAATGTACTCCATTGTACAATCCTACCACTAATGAAGGAATTACATTCTTGGGAAGGAAACAATCATCTACATTAACCATAAGCCTCTGCAATTCATCCAGACATAAGGAAAATTGTAGAATGACCACCATCATAAGTGGTCCACATATTTGCAGCAGTTCCATCTCAACATCAATTATAAGACAGGAAGCATGAACCATGTCGCTCACTTCTGTAGTTGTTGATTGATTTTCGAAGATGGCAATTTTGGCTGTCTGCAAGAAGAGCATCACAACGGAGGCCACTACCAACCTCTTCTTTGAACAAGTGTGGGTACATTTTGGGGTACCACAAACTATTGTCTTAGATTGGGACAACCAGTTCCTCAACACATTGGGACAACCGGTTCCACAACGTAAGCTCTATATACGGAAGAGATCTTTCATATATGTGCATTTTGCTTTCCGTAAATGCGCATATACGAAAGCTCTCTTTCGTATATGCACATTTTGTCTTTCGTATATGCGCATTTTGGCTTCTGTTAATGCCCATTTACGGAATCCAAAATGCGCATATATGGAAGAGATATTTACGGAAGCCAAAATGTGCATATACGGAAGCTCTCTTCCGTATATGCGCATTTTGGCTTCCGTAATTGAGCATTTTGGCTTCCGTATATGCAGATTTTTTTCTTCCGTAAATACGCATATATGGAAGCTCTCTTCCGTATATGTGCATTGTTTCTTTTGTATATGTGCATCTACGAAATCCATAATGCGCATATACAGAAGCTGTCTTCCCTATATGCACATTTTGGCTTCCGTAAATGTGCATATACATAAGCCAAAATGCGCATATATGGAAGAGAGCTTTCATATATGCACATTTTGGCTTACGTATATGTGCATTTACGGAAGACAAAATGTGCACATATGGTAGATATCTTCCATATATGTGCATTTACGGAAGCCAAGATGCGCATATGCGGAAGCTATCTTCTGTATATGCGCATTTTGTCTTTCGTATATGCGCATTTTGGCTTCCATAAATGCACATATACGAAATCTCTATATGCGCATTCTATCTTCCGTATATGCGCATTTTGGCTTCCGTAAATGTGCATATATGGAATCTCTCTTATGTATATGCACATTTTGGCTTCCGTATATGCGTATTTTGGCTTCTGTAAATGCGCATTTACGGAAGCCAAAATGCGCATATACAGAAGAGAGAGTTATGGAAGCCAAAAATGTGCATATACAAAAGCTCTCTTCCATATATGTGCATTTTGGCTTCCATAAATGCACATTTTTTCCTTCCATAAATGCGTGCATATACAGAAGCTCTCTTATGTATATGCGCATTTTGTCTTCCATATATGCACATTTACAGAAGCTCTCTTCCATATATAGAGCTTCTGTATATGCGCATTTTGGATTTCATAAATGTACATATATAGAAGCCAAAATGCACATATACAGAAGCTCTCTTCTGTATATGTGCATTTTGGCTTTCGTATATGCACATTTTTTCCTTCGGTAAATGCACATATACGGAAGCCAAAATGTGCATATATGGAAGAGAGCTTTCGTATATGCGCATTTTGGCTTTCATATATGCACATTTAAGGAAGCCAAAATGCGCATATATGGAAGTTATCTTTCGTATATGCGCATTCTATCTTCCATACATACACATTTTGGCTTCTATAAATGTGCATATACGAAAGCTCTATATACGGAAGAGAGCTTCCATATATGCGCATTTTGGATTCTATAAATGCGCATATGCCAAAGGCAAAATGTACATATATGGAAGAGATCTTCCATAAATGCACATTTGTGTTTTCCGTAAATGCGTATTTTTCCTTCCGTAAATACGCATATACAGAAGAGAGATTTAAGGAAGCCAAAATGTGCATATACGGAAGCTCTATTTTGTATATGCGCATTTTGTCTTATGTATATGCACATTTACGAAAGATTTATTCTGTATATAGAGCTTCCATATATGTGCATTTTGGCTTTCGTAAATGTGCATATACAAAATCCAAAATGCACATATATTGAAGCTCTCTTCCGTATATGCACATTTTGGCTTCCATATATGCACATTTTTTCCTTCCGTAAATGCACATATACGGAAGCCTAAATGCGCATATACGAAAGATCTCTTCCACATATGCGCATATATGGAATAAAGATTCCATATATGTGCATTTTGGCTTCTGTATATGTACATTTACAGAATCCCAAATGCACATATACAGAATCTCTATATATGGAAGAGAGCTTCCATAAACGCGCATTATGGCTTCCATAAATATGCATATATGGAAGAGAGCTTCTATATATGTGCTGTTAGGGATATTTCTGGTAAAGGGGCTTAGAGTGCGAAGGATTGGGTGAAAAACCCATTTACTATAAGCTCGGGGGGGAAATGAGCTTGTGATTAAGCGGTCAGCAGTTTTGGACGGCAAAGATCAGCGCGCCCGGATCAACGGTGCACATGGAATTCTGGAGCCCCCCCGCCTTTCTACCTTTAAGCGAAAGGGGGGGGTCCAAAATCGAAGGCACACCTCTTCAACGACCACGATCGAAGCACTCAGATCAACGGTGCGTAGGGTAATTCTGGACCCCCCCCCCGCCTTTCTACCTTTAAGTGGAGGGGGGGGGGTCCGGAATCAGGTATACATCTTTCTGACGGCTAAGATCAGCGCGCCCGGATCAACAACATTTGGGCAATCCCACCCTTCTCAGCTGCTCTACTTTTAACTCGCCTGGGCCCCCTTTCCTATCGTATCATTTTTGTACCACCCTTCCCCTTGCCATTTGTTCCCTTCCTTGCCGTGCAATGGGGCTCGCTCCCTTTAGCCCTTCCTCATCATCCACTCACCACCTGCCATTTGTCCCGCCCACTTCCACGTCAGCCTTATCATGCCCATCACATTTCGCCTCCTACCTCCTTCCACTTATTGCCTTCCGCCACATGCCTTCCCTTGCCACATCTCCCGCACCTCGCCACTTCTCGTCTCACCCTCATAGTCTTGGCACCACCACTTCCATTATGCGCCCCACCCTTCGCGTTGGCCTCCGCACCTATTCGTCAAGTCATTCAGTTATTCTAGGTGGCAGTGCAAGGAGTCTTCCACGTCCCAAAAGTTCTGAGTTGGCTGAGCTATCCTCAATCCAAATAAAGTAGTTATTAAGGTAGTTGGTGGTGGTTAGACATATTCTCCGCCATAATGGGAAAGTCCAGCGACGAATTAAGAGCACATCAATTCACCTGCAAAACCATCAGAAGTTTGATTGCGTTTGTCGTAGGTGCACGATCCATCAGAGACTGTAGGTGTAGATTGTCAGAAGCCATGCAGACGCAAAGCTCTTAATGCGACGTCTCAATTTTGTTGCTATGGTTGTTCTAAGTATATGTAAGCATTTTCGCCATTTTTGTATCTATCGATGATAGAGCAGAGCTCCCTACTGTAAATTTTTAACAGATATTCTAGTTTTCTGGGTATGCATTTGTATTTGAGATTTCTTGTTTTATGAAAAAAAGTTTTCCTATCTCGTCTATGTTTTCCTCTCATACTAGAGATTTCGTGATTGAATGATTCTCGCGAATCATTGCAGTTGTGTCATGATGAAAGGTTCATTGTTGTATGATTGCATTCTCTAGTTTTACGTTGGAATGTAAGATGATATTGCCTTCGAACGACTTCTTCTACAGTCTGTTAGTAACTTGATGTTAGTATCATACCTCTGCCTTTCTCTTATATAAGTCTTCCACCTTCTTCACCATATACTACAACTCACTGTCTGAAGTTTATATAAGACCTCACTCACCCATGCATGCCTAGCCTAGTTTCGGAGTTGGAACGATATTGTTTTGAGTCGGCTTCCATTCGGTCACTCCATCTATGAACTAGTGTGACATAAAACTGATGGGTGTTGGGCTCTCTTCCTGCTAGCAATGCAGGAGTGACTTCTGATGCTAACATTTCTGGCACCGTTGCCGTGGACAAAGTTGAATATTTTCGCCGGGATTAAACGACTACGACTAATTGATTCTGAAGGTGCATCAGATATCAGAATTGTTAAGATTTCTACTGTGCACTTGGCGACTCCATTGTGACGACTTCACTGGAGCAAACCCTTCATTTTAATTGTGGCTTCCAGAGGCAGACATACGCGATCACATCCACAGCTGCCCTTAGCTATGCCTGTAACTGATCCGGAGGTGGTTCTCAGAAAAGGAAAGGCCCCTGAAGGAAAAAGCTCTACTGCTGAACCAGGTATTTCCCCACCTCCTTCTGTAAAAACTCCATTTTCTTATTCTCATCTTCGTAGCCATCCTTCTTCAGAGGTTTCCCGTTTCCTCAATTTTGGGAGTGTTCCTGCTGAGTTTTCCCCTCCTAGTCTGGGATTGAAGGGAGAAATCCTTTTCACCCCCCTCTCCTCTGAGGTTGTTCCTTGGCGTAGACCAGGGACTATAGAAGAATTCCCCACTCCTGCACAAAGAGGAGTGCCTGCTGACTTGAGTTCGTTAGCCTTCTCCTTAGACCCTCTCTTGTTTCCCACTCCACCTCGAGACTCATTCCCAGCAGCCCCTTCGCGAACTCCTTCTCCTCCAAGCTCTCCTCCACCTAATATTCCTATGGCTAGTGCCAATCCCCCTATGAACAGAATGGAGGCTATTATAGCCGCTAGGTATGCTCCCCTTGTGTTACCTCATCCCCTCAATGCCCTCCCTACAGATGGTTACCTCAAGCAGCTGCCTAAATTTATGGGTGAGGGGGACGTAATTGTAGATTAACACCTAGAAGCCTTTTACAGTTTCATAGATGACAATGTCATCATGGATGCAGACGTATGGATGAGAATTTTTGTCCACAGCCTCCAAGGAGAGGCTAGAAAATGGTTCAAGGCCCTGCATCCTAGATCTATTGATGGGATCGAAGCACTAGACAATGCCTTTTTGAGACAATGGGGAGATAAAAAGGATTTCATGTATTACATGATGGAGTTTGGGTCGTTGAAGAGAAAGGAAGGAGAGTCTGTCTTCGACTTCTCCAAGAGATTTAATAAAATGTACAACATAATCCCTACTGAGATAAAGCCCTCTGAAGCCTCTGCAAAGATCACTTACTCCAGTGCTTTTGATCCTAATTTATGTCTACTGCTGAGAGAGAGAAGAGCCACTACCCTGGCCCTCATGCAGGATGTAGTCGTGGAAGTAGAATCTAACATATTGGTTGTTGACCGACTCAGGAACACTACTAATAGAAACATATCCAAGAAAAGGCCTGAAGCCTCCCCATCCAGTTCTTCTCCAATGCCCCATCAGACAGATGAGACAACCAGAGTACTAAAATCACTTTTTGCCAGGATGGAAAGGTGGGAGTTAGAAGGGAAGCCCATGTACAGGAATCCTCAGAATGTTGATAATAGAGGTTTCAGGAGACCTAATAACAATGGACCATAGACTTTCCCAAGGGAACAAAGGGAAAAAGACAGAGAGGATCAAAGGATCCAAGCCCCTCTCCAAAATAACCTGGTTACTCATGAGGAAGGAGGAGAGATAGACAAGTTCGACCCTGAAATTCATTGTGTTGAGGAAGGCCCTCCTTTTCCCCATTTGACTCAGTCTGCATATGAAAAATCCTTGATGAACATTCAAATCCATGAGTTAGGAAAGGGAGAGAGAGTCGGCCACACTTCTAACAGATATAATATCAGGTCAAGAAAGAAAGGAGGAGACTTTGACGTCCAAGATCAGCCCCTTATAGCAGATAGGCCTCCTAAATATGCAACAACCTCAACTAAAGAAAAGAAAGCTCAGAGTGTCTTGTCAGCAGCCAAAGAACCTGTCGCTGAGGTAAGAGAAGCTCCTAAGACAATTTCCTCCTTTAATTTTGAGCATGAAATTCAAAAGATTAGAATCTCTGTACCTCTGTCTGAACAAGTTAAAAATGAAGACTTCAAAAGATCCCTCTCCAAGCTGTTACAATCCGAGTCCCCCCAGCCTCCCTCTGATTTAGTGAACCTTCAAGATGAGAAGCCAGCCGTCATCCTAGGTCCCATGGTAGAAGACAGAGATGACTCATCCCCTCCCTTCTACACCTCCCTGAACATACATGATAAAGTGTTGCATAATTGCCTCATGGATTCAGGGGCTTCTCATAACCTTATGCCCAAGATAGTTATGGAAGAATTGGGACTGGAAGTGACAAAGACTTATCATGATTTGTACTCCTTCGATTCAAGGAGGGTGCAATGTCTGGGAGTCATCAAAGACCTGGTGGTTTCTTTGTTTCAGCTGCCCATGAAAAGCGTGGTCATGAATATTGTGGTAGCTGACGTTCCCCCCAAATTTGTCATGTTGTTGTCTAGATCACGGATTAAAAAACTCAGGGGAACGTTGTATATGGATCTCACGTATGCCACCATTCCGGTTTTTGGAGGGGAGAAAAAGAGGTTGTACAGAGAAGCTCAGTTGGCTTACATTGTCAGTGATGAAGCAGACCCCACTAATCACCCCATTTTTTCAATTGACACTGATTTGGGGTCTAGCCTATTGCAGCTCACTGATGTTCCTAAAGAGTCTTGCCAGGTCCGAAAGCAACCCAGTCTTGACTATATGGATTTCCCTCCAACTCCCTCTGTGCGGAAGATTTTTTTCGACGGAGCTTCTTCTGCCAAAGGCACTGGCGCTGGGGTGGTTTTTATATCACCTTGTCAAGAGATCATATCCCTTTCATACAAGCTCGAATTCGAAACCACCAACAATGTGGCAGAGTATGAAGCTCTTATTCTGGGCATGAGGTCTGCTAAGGAAATGGGAATCAAACAGATAGAAATATTTGGAGACGCTGAGTTGATTATTCAGCAAATAAGAAAGGCTTATCGCGCCAATAATCCCTAACTCAGAAATTACAGAAATGAAGTATGGGACCTGATGGATAATTTCTTCTTGGATTTTAACATTTCTTTCATTCTGAGGGGGGAAAATACTCTAGTCGACTCTCTAGCTGTATCATCCAGTTCGCTTAGGCATCCTCTGCTGCCTGGGATAAAAAGTGATGTCAAGATAAAATGCAAGCCCTCTATACCTGACAATGTCAAACATTGGAAGGTGTTTGAAGATGATCTGGAAATTGAAAGGTTTCTACAATCCGTGGACGAATTTTCTATGTTACACATTGACCAGGATCCCGACATGGAAAATGACCCTCATCCTGGGGTATTTTTAAATAAGATCGTGAATCACCAGATCATTCATCTACCCAGCAATCACATTCCGAGAGGACTCATCCCTTTAGAAATATTGTTCGATGGGAATGACGTGCTAGTAAAGGGTGGTGTTTTGAGTGAAGATGCTGACATAGCAGAATGCAACATTGGCACACAGGATGAGCCTAGGTTCATCAAATTGTCTAGCAGTCTGACCAGAGAATAGCGGGCCGAATATATTGAGTTGCTGAGAGATTTTTCTGATGTGTTTGCATGGACATACGAAGAACTGAAAACTTACGACATATATGTTATTGAGCACAAGATCCCATTGAAAGAAGAGGCTAGGCCATTTAGGCAGAAGCTGAGACAGATAAATCCCATGTTTCTACCTGCCATGGAGAAAGAAGTAAAAAAGTTGTTGGATGCACAAATCATTGTCCCCTTGAGATATTTTGAGTGCGTGGCCAACTTGGTCCCAGTAAGGAAGAAGAGCGTAGAAATCAGGCTCTGTGTTGACTTTAGGAACCTGAACAGAAGCTCAAGAAAAGACAATTATCCCCTGCCCAACATGGAACACATATTGTAGAAGGTAACTGGAGCAACTAGGATATCCATGATTGATGGGTTTTCAGGGTATAATCAAATATCACTCATGCCTGAGGACAGAGAAAAAATGACCTTCACCACCCCTTGGGGCACATTCATGTATGCCAAAATGCCTTTTGGGTTGATGAATGCAGGAGCCACATTTCAGCGAGACATGGACATAGTTTTCATCGGGGAGAAAGATAGGTTAGTGGTAATCTATCTGGATGACATAACAGTCTTCTCCAAGACTAACAAAGCACACTACTGCCACCTGAGAAAAGTCTTTTCGAAGTGTTGCAGGTTTGGCCTTTCCCTAAATCCCAAGAAGTCTCTATTTGCTATGAAGGAAGGGAAGCTGTTAGGTTATATAGTATCAATAGAGGGGGTAAGAATTGATCCTAGCAGGGTAGAAGCAATTCAGACCCTATCACTTCCCAGATCTAAGAAAGAAGTTCAGGACTTTTTGGGGAAGATTAATTTTTTGAGGAGATTCGTCTCAAATTTTGTTAAGCTCGTGAAACACATCACAGCCATGCTCAGAAACGGAAATGAAGTAAAATGGACTGCTGAACCCAGAGAATCTTTTGATCAGATAAAAAAGACGTTGACCGAGGCACCTGTGTTGATCAGTCCTGACTATTCCAAAGATTTTCTGATTTTTTCTTTTGCTTCTTGTGATACAGTCGCAGTGGTCTTACTGCAAAGGAATGATCAGGGGCGAGAGAAACCTATTTCCTTCTACAACAATGCATTGAGAGATGCAGAAGTCTGGTACGAGATCATGGAGAAGCAGGACTATGCCTTGGTAAAGGCCCTCAAAGCTTTCAGAGTGTATGTTTTGCACTCAAGAATCACCGCATACGTTCCTTCAACCGCGGTGAAGGACATTCTTATATAGCCAGACATAGACGGAAGAAGAGGTAAATTGATCGCGAAGATCCTTGAGTTTGATCTAGTGATCAATCCCACCAAGTTGATAAAGGGGCAAGGTTTGGCCAAGCTGTTGGCTGAATCCAATTGCAAAGATTTGGGGATTGACTTCATCAATGAGCAAGCTGAGTCATCCGACAAGAACTCTCAGGGTGCCCTATCACTAACAGCATGCCCCTGGTACAAAGATATCTTGTACTTTCTGCAAGAATTGAGGCCTCCTGATGGAATGGAGAAAAGCAAGGCAAGAGCTCTAAAGCTCAAGGCGGTCAGATATTGCCTCATTGATCAAACCTTATACTGGAAAGACCCTTTAGGGGTATTTTTGAGGTGCCTAGGCCCACAAGAAGCCCAGCAGGTTGCATTTGAGTTCCACAGTGGCCTTTGTGGGGGTCATCATTTTTGGAATACCACAGCCCATAAGATCCTCCGAGCCGGGTACTACTGGCCCACCTTATTCCCCGATATCTGCAGAGAAATCAGAGCTTGCATCAAGTGCCAGAAGTTCTCAGGAAAGAAACAGCTCAAATCTCTGTCGTTAAAGCCTGTAGTAGCTTCAACACCATTTTAGCGGAGGGGATTGGAATTCATTGGGGAAATTCATCTGCCCTCAAGTGGCCAACCCAAATGGATCCTGACTGCAACAGACTATTTCACCAAGTGGATAGAAGTTGTCCCCACCAGGAGCACTTCTCATAAAGTAATCATCAGCTTCCTGGAGGACGTCATAGCCAGATTTGGCTGTCCTAACAAAATTGTCACTTACAACACCACCCCTTTCCATTCTGAGCCTCTGGTAAAGTTCTATGAACAGTTTGAGATTTCATTGATTCACTCTACTCCTTATTATCCTCCGGGAAATGGACTGACAGAGTCTTCCAATAAAATCATGATCAAGCTCATTAAGAAATTATTGGAAGATAATAAAAGGGCCTGGGATTCAAAGCTTAAATTTGCGTTATGGGCTGATCGAGTGACAACAAAGAAATCCCTAGGCATATCTCCCTTTCAACTTGTTTATGGAACAGAGGCTATTTTCCCCACTCAGCTCGCTTTATCAGTGGTGAAATTCCTCCAGGACATTGACGGAGAACCTGACCATATGGTAAGAAGGATTCATCAGATGGTGGAAGTACAACAGATTAGGGAACAGGTCATGAACAGGGCCCACGATCATCAGCAGAAGATCAAACAGACCTTCGACAGGAAGAGCAGAAAGAAAGAATTCGAGCAGGGTGATCTGGTGCTCAAATGGGATGCACCCAGGCAGGACAAAGGCAAGCACAGTAAGTTTGATTCCCTTTGGTTTGGGCCTTTCAAGATCCTTGAAGCATTTTCAAACAACACATACAGGTTGTAGGATCTGGAAGGCAAAGATGTTTTTGGTGGCCCAGTAAATGGGAGTTTCTTGAAAAAATATTTTTTGTGAGCTGCAGTCAGCTCTTTTGTTTTTGTGAATATAGTTTTTATTTTCGGCTTAATAAATGACTCCTTAGCCCAACAACAAGGCACTAAATCTGCAGAAGTGTTCTTAGAGCATCACAGGGATGACTCTATCCCCCATGGAGCCAAATGTTAGCGATATTTCTGGTAAAGGGGGTTATAATATGAAGGAGTGGGTGAAAAACCCATTTACTATAAGCTCGGGGGGAAAATGTGCTTGTGATTAAGTGGTTAGCAGTTTTGGATGGAAAATATCACCGCGCCTGGATCAACAACGCACATGGAGTTCCGGAGCCCCCCCGCCTTTCTACCTTTAAGCGGAAGGGGGGGGTCCGGAATCAAGGGCGCACCTCTTCAATGGCCACGATCAAAGAGTTCAGATCAATGGCGCGCAGGGTAATTCCGGACCCCCCCCCGCCTTTCTACCTTTAAGTGGAGGGGGGGGGGTCCGGAATCAGGTATACATATTTCTGACGGCTAAGATCAATGCACTCGGATCAATGGCGTTTGGGCAATCCCACCCTTCTCAGCTGCTCTGCTTTTAACTCGCATGGGACCCCTTTCCTATCATGTCATCTTTGTACCACTCTTCCCCTTTCCATTTGTTCCCTTCCTAGCCGTGCGATGGGGCTCGCTCCCTTTAGCCCTTCCTCATCATCCACTCACCACCCGCCATTTGTCCCGCCCACTTCCATGTCAGCCTTATCATGCCCATCACATTTCGCCTCCTACCTCCTTCCACTTATTGCCTTCCGCCACATGCCTTCCCCTGCCACATCTCCCGCACCTCGCCACTTCTCATATCACCCTCATAGTCTTGGCGCCACCACTTCCATTATGCACCCCACCCTTCGCACTGGCCTCCACGCCTATTCATCAAGCCGTTTAGTTATTCTAGGTGGCAGCGCAAGGAGTCTTCCACATCCCAAAAGTGTCGAGTTGGCTGAGCTATCCTCAATCCCAATAAAGCATTTATTAAGGTAGTTGGTGGTGGTTAGACATATTCTTCGCCATAATGGGAAAGTCCGACGACGAATTAAGAGCACGTCGATTCACCTGCAGAACTATCAAAAGTCTGATTGCGTCTGTCGTAGGTGCACGATCCCTCAGAGACTGCAGGTGTAGATTTTCAGAAGCCATGCAGATGTAAAGCTCTTAATGCGACATCTCGATTTTGTTGCTATGGTTTTTCTGAGTACATGTAGGCGTTTTCGCCATTTTTGTATCTATCAATGGTAGAGCAAAGCTGCCTACTATAAAATTTTAACAGATATTCTAGTTTTCTGGGTATGCATTTGTATTTGAGATTTCTTGTTTTATGAAAAATAGTTTTCCTATCTCCTCTATGTTTTCCTCTCATACCAGAGAGTTCGTGATTGATTGATTCTCGCGAATCATTGCAGTTGTGTCATGATGAAAGGTTCATTGTTGTATGATTGCATTCTCTGGTTTTACGTTTGAATGTAAGATGATATTGCCTTCGAACGACTTCTTCTATAGTCCGTTAGTAACTTGATGCTAGTATCAGACCTCTACATTTCTCTTATATAAGTCTTCCACCTGCTTCACCATATACTACAACTCATTGTCTGAAGTTTATATAAGACCTCACTCACCCATGCATGCCTAGCCTAGTTTCGGAGTTGGAACGATATTGTTTTGAGTCGGCTTCCATTCGGTCACCCCATCTATGAACCACTGTGACATAAAACTAATGGGCGTTGGGCTCTGCTCCTGCTAGCAATCCAGGAGTGACTTCTGATGCTAACATGTGCATTTATGGAAGGAAATAATGCGCATATACGGAAGCCAAAATGTGCATTTACAGAAGCTATCTTTTGTATATGCGCATTCTATCTTCTGTATATGTGCATTTTCACTTCAATAAATGCGCATATACGGAAGCCCAAATGTGCATATAAGGAATCTCTATATACGGAAGAAAGATTTCGTATATGCGCATTTTGTCTTTCGTAAATGCACATATACAGAAGACAAAATGTTCATATACGGAAGAGAGCTTCCATAAATGCGTATTTATTTTTCTTCGTAAATGTGCGTTTTTTCCTTCCATAAATGCGCATATACGGAAGATCTCTTCCATGTATGCACATTTTGTCTTCCGTATATGCACATTTTGGCTTCCGTAAATGCACATATACGGAAGCCAAAATGCACATATAAGGAAGACAAAATTTGCATATACAGAAGAGAGCTTCTGTATATGCGCATTTACGGAAGGAAAAAATGCGCATTTACAGAAAACAAAAATACGCATTTATGGAATCTTTCTTTCGTATATGTACATTTTTCCTTTTGTATATGCACATTTATGGAAGGAAAAATGCATATATACTCCTTGCATAAGTTACAGAAGATAAACAATTGAAACTTGTTCAATTCTTCATGAATTCATTCATTCACAATTAACCTCATACATCCACAAAATTCATAACAACAGTAAAACTGTAAAACAATATCAACACTGTACAATTTGATCAATTCTCCTTTGTTTTATTTATTCCAAAAAACCATGATTACAACTGCTATCTCTTACAAACAATAAAATTAGAAAATAACTTTTCAAAGGATCGAGAGCCTTCTTCGCTCCTCTTCCTCCTATCTAAGTTCTATGACCTTCTACTCTAGTAGTTACCTACTCAGCTTAACTAAATGCAACCTAATGACTAATAAGGGATAATTTCCTACAGCTGTAATATTTTACAGTCATGTAAGGATTTACAATGATCTGTCATTTCAAACGGTGGCCCGACTTTACATACAATTAATTTAATTAACTAGAAATTCAAAAAAAATCTCCACACCACTACCAAGATGGTTAAGAGTCAGTTTGGTTCTTTCAATGTGTTGAGGTGTCAATTTCTCTTCCACTTTTGCTTTTCTTAATTTGATAGTGATGCTCCTACATCACTATGCCCTCTAGAACTATGACCTCTGGAACTATGACATTTCGAACTATGATCTATAGAACTTTGACTTGTGGAACTGTGACTTGTGGAACTATTACCTATGGAACTATGCCCTTTGGAACTATGACTTGCAGAACTACGCCCTCTAGAACTATGACCTGCAGAACTATGACCTGTGGAGCTATGAACTTTGGAAATATGACCTCTAAAACTACGTCCTCTAGAACGATGACCTCTAGAACTATGAACTTTGGAACTATGACCTATGGAACTGTGACATGTGGAACTATGACCTATGGAACTACATCCTCTCGAACTATGACTTGTGGAACTATGCCCTCTATGACTATGACCTCTCGAACTATGACATGTGGACCTACACCCTCTATAACTATGACCTATGGAACTACGCCTTCTAGAACTATGACCTCTATAAGTATGAACTTTGGAACTACATCCTATGGAACTATGACCTATGGAACTATGACCTGTGGAACTATGACCTCTGGAACTACACCCACTAGAACTATGACCTCTTGAACTACGCCCTCTGGAACTATGATTTCTAGAAATTTGACATGTGGAACTACGCCCTCCAGAGCTATGACCTCTACAACTATGACCTCTGGAACTATGACCTTTGGAACCACGCCCTCTAGAACTATTACCTATGGAACTATGACCTTTGAAACTATGACCTATGGAACTATGACATGTGGAATTGTGACCTGTGGAACTATGACCTCTGGAACCATGCCCTATGGAACTATGACCTCTGGAACTACGCCCTCTAGAACTATGACCTATGGAACGATGACCTGTGGAACTACGTCTTCTAGAACTATGACCTATGGAACTATGCCCTATGGAACTATGACCTCTAGAACTATGACCTTTGGAACTATGCCCCTTATGAACTATGACAGGTCATAATTCCAAAGGTAATAGTTCCAAAGGGCGTTGTTCCAAAGGTCATACTTCTAGAGCTCATAGTTCCAGAGGGCATAGCTCGAGAGGTCATAGTTCTAGAGGGCATAGTTCCACAGGTCATAGTTCCAAATGTCATAGTCCCAGAGGGCGTAGTTATAGAGGTCATAATTCCATAGGGCATGGTTCGAGAGGTCATAGTTACAGAGGGCATAGTTCCAACGGTCATAGTTCCACAGGTCACAGTTTCACATGTCATAGTTCCATAGTTCATAGGTCCAAAGGTCATAGTTCCACAGCTCAAAGTTCCAGAGGTCATAGTTTGAAAGGAAGTAGTTCAAGAGGTCATAGTTCCAGAGGGTGTAAGTTTAGAAGTCACAGTTCCATAGGTCACAGTTCCAGAGGTCATAGTTCTAGAGGTCATAGTTCCTGAGGTCATATTGCAGAGTTGGACGAGCTTCTTTGAATGCTTCCAATTGCTTATGAGCAAGGTTACCGAGCCCTGGAACAATAATTATCTAATTTTACTTTTAAATTTGAATTTTTATATAAATATAATAAATGAACATTCAGATTATAATAAAAATAAATGAACTACGCCCTTTGAAACTATGAACTGTGAAGTACGCCCTCTAGAACTATGACCTTTGGAGCTACACCCTCTGAAACTACGCCCTTTGGAACTATGACCTCTGGAATTGTGCCCTCTGGAACTACGCCTCTGGAACTATGACCTCTGGAACTATGACCTGTGGAACTATGCTCTTTGGAACTATGACCTCTGGAACTAGGCCCTTTAGAACTACGCCCTTTGGAGCTATGACTTGTGCAACTACGCCCTCTAGAACTATGACCTATGGAACTATGCCCTCTGCAACTACTCCCATGGAACTATGACCTGTGGAACTATTCCCTCTGGAACTATGACCTATGGAAATATTCCCTCTGGAACTATGACCTCTGAAACTATGACCTCTAGAACTACGCCCTCTGGAACTATGCCCTCTGGAACTATGCCCTTTGGAACTATGACCTGTGGAACTATGCCCTCTGGAACTATGACCTCTGGAACTATGCACTTTGGAACCATGCCCTTTATAACTATGACCTGTGGAACTACACCCTCCGGAACTACGACCTCTGGAACTACGCCCTTTGGAACTATGACCTCTGGAACTATGCCCTCTAGAACTATGCCCTTTGGAACTATGACCTTTGGAACTACGCCCTCTGGAACTATGACCTATGGAATTGTGACTGTGGAACTATGACCTGTGGAACTATGCCCTCTGAAACTATGCCCTATAGAAGTATGCCCTTTGGAACTATGACATGTGGAACTACGCCCTTTGGAACTACGACTCTCGAACTATGAATTCTGGAACTACGTCATCTAGAACTACACTTTATGGAGCTACGCCCTTTGGAATTGTGACCTCTAGAACTACGCCCTCTGGAACTACACCCTCTAGAACTATGACCTATGGAACTACGCCCTCTGGAACTATGCCCTTTGAAACTATGACCTATGGAACTATACCCTCTAGAACTATGACCTGTGGAATTGTGACCTATAGAACTATGACCTATGGAACTACGCCCTCTGGAACTATGACCTTTAGAATTATGCCCTTTGGAAGTATGACCTGTGTAAATATTCCCTTTGGAACTACGCCTCTGGAACTATGAGCTATGGAACTACGCTCTCTGGAACTATGCCCTCTGGAACTATGCCCTTTGGAAATATGACTTGTGGAACTATGCCCCCTAGAACTACGCCTATGGAACTATGACCTCTGTAACTACGCCCTCTGGAACTATGCCCTGTGGAACTACACCCTCTGGAATTGTGACTTCTAGAACTACACCCTGTGGAACTACGCCCTATGGAACTATGACCTTTGTAACTATGCTTGTGGAACTATGACCTATGGAACTAAGCCCTCTGGAACTATGACCTGCGAAATTGTGAACTGTGGAACCATAACTTATGGAACTACACCATCTTGAACTACGCCCTCTAGAACTATGCCCTTTGGAACTATGACTTGTGGAACTATGCCCTTTGGAACTATGCCTTGGGAACTATGACCTTTGGAACTACGCTGTCTGGAACTACGCTATGTGGAACTATGCCCTCTAGAATTGTGACCTCTAGAACTACGCCCAGTGGAACTATGCCATCTAGAACTATGACCTCTAGAACTACACCCTCTAGAACTACGCCCTTTGGAACTATGACCTATGGAACTATGCCCTCTAGAACTATGATCTGTGGAATTGTGACCTATAGAACTATGACCTGTGGAACTATGCCCTCTGGAACTATGACCTTTGGAACTATGCCCTTTGGAGCTACACCCTTTGGATCTATGACATGTGGAACTACTCCCTCTAGAACTACACCTCTGGAACTATGACCTCTGGAAATATGCCCTCTAGAACTATAACCTATGGAACTACGCCCTCTGGAACTATGCCCTTTGGAACTATGACCTATGGACCTACGCCCTCTGGAACTACACCTCTAGAACTATGAGCTCTCTAACTATGCCCTCTGGAACTATGCCCTCTGGAATTGTGACCTCTAGAACTACGCCCTCTGGAACTACGCCCTCTGGAACTATGACCTCTGGAACTATGCCCTCTCAAAATACGCCCTTTGGAACTATGACCTGTGGAACTATGCCCTCTAGAACTATGACCTGTGGAATTGTGAACTGTGGAACTATGACGTGTGGAACTATGCCCTCTAGAATTATGACCTTTGGAACTACGCCCTTTGGAACTATGCCCTTTGGATCAATGACCTATGGAACTACGCCCTATGGAACTATGCCCTTTGGAACTATGACCTATGGAACTTAATTTTCTTTTTTCCTCTAACTCTTTATCACATCACATTTTTTCCTTAAATTTTGAATTGATATTTTTTTTAATAGTATTTTTATTCTGCAAAATGGTTTCTTCCATGATTCCCCAATAGTTTAGCCAAGACAGGGTGTCTTTATGGCATCCTCACTTGTGGTTTTTATGACTTGATTTTGAAGAAATTTTAGGCAGCCTCTTGTCTTCCATGTTGTTTCACTTGTTCTTATACATTAGGTATCTAGTCATAGCCATGCTCTCAATAGGGGAAAGGCTTGTTTCTACGAGGAGGATGGGATAGGGCGTATTTCCTTTAATTTTGAGATTATAGGTTATAAAATTCTTTTGTATTTGCTTTATCTTTCTCCAAGATTCACCAGAAATACTACAACCTCACACTTCACATCCATAATAAAATAAAATAAAAAATAAAATAATAATAATAATAATTGTATTTCGATTATATTTTCCATTAGTAAAAACATGGATGGAAAGGATAATATGATTAAATATAAATACACTTTTTAAATATAATTATAAGTTTTTTTATATATTAAACTATATTATTAAATATAAATAAATAGGGACATGGATGCAAAGGATAATATGATTCAATATAAATAAAGATTTTAAATACAAATATAATATAAATCACAAGGGAGGTGGATGTTTGTTAAAATGAATTACTTTATATTATCAAATTTAAATCACAAGGGAGGTGGATGTTTGTTAAAATGAATTACTTTAAAATAGGTATATTTAACATCAACGAAGGATATGAATTTGACAAGAAAGAGAAAATGAAAAGTAATTATATAATAAAAGATTTAAAAAATAATAAGTAATTATGTAGGAGGTAAATATAAAGATAAAAAAGATACAACGTATACAAAAAGTACACGGAGGGGATATCAAGCATATTAGTGATAAAGGTTATGGATAGTAGGTTGTTACGAGTTGCTTGGTTTGAATTTATTTTTGTTAGTAAAGTTGTTTGGTGGT
>JASDQU010816501.1:13407-23921 GCA_032191745.1 Picea mariana
GCACCAGATATCTTCTCTTTTATATTTTCCTTTGTCTTTCTACATATCTTCGACCTGCAAAGATAAGCTAGTTAGTTGACTCAAAATTTGACTCATACCCGAGTTGGATTCTTCCATGGGAGTTGATTCTAGTTTCATGGCGATCTCCAACACCTCAACCTACGAAGTGATCTTCTACTGCATCAGAGGGACTCCGATGTGTGGTAAGTGGGCAGCAATGAACCATTCCTTGTTCTGCTCATCTGGGATCTGAAAACTCAAATGGCATGTTAAGGTCTTAAACCTCTTATCAAACTCCCAAATAGGTTTAGCTACTTTCTGCTTGATTTCTTTTAGTTTTGTGATGCATTGTGACTCCAACTTGGGTTTCTTGAATTCTACAATCAACGCAGTCTTGATCTCATTCAACAGTTTTGGTTGCACAACTCCTTGGACAAATGTCATGTACCAACTCAGTGCACGGTCTCTCAGGGTAGTGCTAAACTGAGCTTGTTTAACAGCTTCATCGGTGACATTCTTAATACTCCACACAACTTCACATAGAAACCAGTGTTGATCAGAATCTTCAGATCCATCTCCTCTAAAGGTGGATAACCTCATCTCATCTTCCATATATCTTCCTAGGTTTCCTGACTAAGTATGTGGTGGACTACTAGTGACAGTGCTTTGGGTGCTCTGGTGACTCTAATTACTCTGATTTCTTAATGCTTCTAAAACAACAGGAGGATTAATAATACTTACTTCAATTATCTGTGCAATTCCTGAAGTTTGTGACCCTTCTCAGTGAGGCTCTTCAATCTTTCCTTCTTCTACCCTACCAAATTCTGAATTCTCCTCGTTCACTAGTTATTCTTCCTCTCCACTGTAAAACCCTTCATCTTGTACCAGTGGTTCATGGTTCTATTCAAACAAGTTCACCAGAGGGACCTCTCTGAAGATTCTTCCACTGCACATATGTCCCACCTTTGCGTCGTTATCGCTATCTGAATTCTTGAACATTAGCTTTTTGGTCAGACCAACTACTGTACCTTCAAGATGTTCTTCTCATGCAATAGAATCTTGATCTTCAACTTCATAAATTGTAAAAAAATTCCTCTAGGTCCCTTGAAGAAGTATCTCTCTGCTTGACTATACGATTCTACTCTGTCAACAACAAACTCAGTGATATATCCTCCAATGGTTTTATCGAACCAGTGATCTACTGCTCTTGATATGACGTTATCAACTCTCGTGACCTTCTTGATCAGCACCGATGTCCAAACCATAGGTGGTCTAGATCTGATCTCGAACTGGGTATCTGCTAACCTAGCTAACCACTTGTATATCTCCTGATTAATTCCTCCAAATAAAATTGCATGTATATCGATAAAGATATAACTTCCTAACCATTCATCAGTGCTAAGCAGAGGGTTCTTTTTCTGGGCTTCTATGAAGTCCTTTTCTTTCTCTTCTATCCACTTCTGAATCTTTGTCTTTGATGGAAACCACCTTGACATTCCCTCAAGAAGATTATGGTCCCGGCAACGGAACCATTTGTTGGCACAGGGGTAGACCCAGGGTTCATCTCTAAGAGCACACCAACAATACCTAACTACTGTCCCTTTCGGAAACACCTATGAAGCAGATGCAGTCTCACTTGAAGTAGCTATGGGGGGTTGTAGGACATAGGTGTCTACAACCAGAGGGAATACCAAGTGGATCCAATACAAGAACAACACAACATCTAAATATTAGTTACTAACTTAGGCCTACTTCACACATGTATCTGTCAGATATAACACAATAATGCAATAACAGTATATCAATGAACAAGAGAACACAACCTCAATCACACACAACACCAAGATATACGTGGTACACCCTCTCCCTAGGGCTACATCCACATAACTTTGCTTTATAATATATTAATATGAAAGCATACATTTCTATCTATATTGTTAGCTAGCATATCTTCTCTCTTTCTCTTTGTCTCCCCTCCCTGCACACCCAGCTGTAGGGTTGATCTTCATGGCTAGTTGAAGATCTTACAACACAGACTCCTGTCACTGCTCAATGCTTCTCTTCACTCACAACAATAATCACTCATAACAACAACCAACTTGGAACTCTTCATTGAACCCTCTTCCCTCATCTAGGTTCTTATCTATACATTACAATAGCTCACCAACAGCCTTAGGCTAAAACCTAAGTGCCAAAACCCTAGATACGAAAACCCTAGGTGTCTAAAACCCTAGGTCAACTTGACCTACATTTTCAGGGCTTCGCCAACCTGTCTTTCCTTCTTTCTCGCGCAGTGCTCCGAAGCATCCAACGATAGATTTTTCCACTTGCTAAGTTTTCCATGATCCTTCTTTCTTGTTGATTTGTCATCCTCGATCTCCTCATCCAACGACTTTCTTTCTCTTACTTAGCTCCATCTTTTCTGCTCTTTTGCTCACTTTGACCCAGTATCAATCACTGTGTCTTCTGCGCAGTTTGCATTCCATCTTTTCTGCCTTACTCTTTGCTTACTTCCATACCCAAGGGCCAACATCATCTAATGAAGTAGATATTCTTTACCTCAACAACAAAGAAAAATCACTTTCAAAGGAATCAACATATCTAAGTTGAGAAACTCTAGGAGGGGGTTTCACTTCAATAGGAATTAAATTATAAACCTTTATAAATATGGCTAAGAATTCTTTCACTATTTCATTAGGTGACCTTCTTATGTTGTTATACTGGGTTAATAACTAAAGGGGGTTTTTCTTTTCACCCCACTTTACAAGAAAATTGGTTTCAAAGGCTTCAAAATTTATGATATTGGTTGCTAAGAGAGCTCTGAACCACTTTCTAACTTCTCCTGCAAGACTTTGTGAAAAAAACCTCATTTTTGCATCATCAAAGTCCACTTCTTCTAAGTCTATAAAATCATTGAACTAGTCTAGATGCTTTTGGGCTAACACATTTCCTTCAACATCATACAACTTAATCCTTAGATTATACTCTCAGGGAAAATCATGTAACTAAGAAGGTAGAACAAGAGGGGAAAACCTAGCTGCCATGGCTACTGTAAGGACTTGAAGTGGTTGTTGGTTTTGAGTATGAATCACAATAGGTTTGGTAGAGGCAGCGAAAATTAAATCTTGGAACCTTTTCTTATCAAATTTTGCTCAAATTTAGTTATGAACAAAGTTTGCTCAAATTCCACATCAAAATCAAGGTCTTCAATCCTTGTTACTCCATATTTGGGCAAGGATAGATATCTTTCTAAGAACAAAAGTGGGATTACTTGATTTTCTTTTCTTTTGTGTACAATCTTCTCAAGATCAGACACAAGGATCACTATTTATGGGTCTAGGTTTCTCCTTGTGTGAATTCTCTTGGGAGCCAGTATTTCTAGCTCAAACTAATTTGTGATACTGGTCTCTTGGTAATGGAGTCACCGGGGTAAATTCAATCTCATCCAATAAGGTGTTCGATTCACTGTCACCCTCAGGAATCAAATATGAAGCTTTAAGTCGTGATTTTCCAAGGGAAGATTTCACTTTCGATCCTCGACAACGATGCCAGAATGTTAGCACTCTGTAAATTTGTTCGGTTGATAAACAAACGACAAAGGTAACCTACAAACCAACTTTAGAGCCGGGTACTAGCCTGCTCAGATTAGAGAGGGGTCTCTCATGTCACTTGGTGTTTCTTTGTCAATCAATGGCTAGGTTTGTTGTTTTGGGGGGGTTTTATAAATTTGTTGGCAAGGGAGGGGAGGGACACTTAGGGCTATGGAGTCAAAATTATGAAAATGAATAAAAACACTGACTTGCTAGTAGGACTCTCTAGAGGATAAAGGCTAAGTGAGGCGATGAATATGAGTTATAAATTGTAGTTTTCAAAGTGAAAGAAGAAGAAGAAAACAAGTAACTGCATCAAAACATTAATGAAATGAATTATGAATTAGTTAGGAAGAAATTTAACACAATTTAAATTGGTTAAGCCAAGAGAATTGCAATATGAATTATGGGCCTTTAAACTATCCAATTTAAACAAAATACAGTGTAAATAAAATTAGAAACATAAGAAATACATACAATGAGAGAAGACAAAAATCATATCACCACCGTTAGAATCTTTTCATAGAGACTTCAAAGGCTTCTGCATATGTATTCAATTCATCTCCATAAAATTACAATTGAGTTCTGAACAACTAAAAAGGTTCCCTTGCACTTCTACCAACATTAATACACTTGGAACTTCTAATATTTATACAATTTGAGTTCCTTTAGTTAGAAACTGATTTCAATAGCTGAATCGAAATGTTTCAACTTCTAAAACTAATTACAATAGTTACAAATGACAGTTTCGGTATGGGAACCGATTACAATGATTAATCAGGAAAATGTTTCATGACCCAATTGTCAATTCCTCTAATGTTTCAACTTCTTCTTTTTCCACTTGTTCTTTCTTGGTCTTCTGTCTGATCTACTATATTCGTTGACACAAGGACATCATCTACTGGATCCTGGAAAACTGCACTTTGTTTTACTCAGATGCACTATCTCCTTCCATTGCAAGTCAGAAGGGATATCATAGTCCATCATTTCTTTGATTAGGATCTCCAAGTCAGTGCAAGAGGCATATGTCATGAATGGTAGTCCAATCTTCACCGCTTTGAGTTGATTAAAAGTCTCAAAATCTGTAATCAAATGTTCGACTAGGGTTTCTCCTTTCAAGTTTTCCTCCAGGTTTTAAAACTTGGAGTAATCCATTCTGCATTGACTGAGGTGAGAGTTGTATTCCTCATGATCAGACAATTTTCCTTTTCCATCCCAAAAAGGTGGGAGGCCTTTGATGAACAACTCTTCAAACAGATCCTTGAATTCCTGTACACTTTGCTCCATCTGTGTGACCTTAGTTTGGACTGATTTTAGCAGGTTATGCTTAACAATAACCCTCCTAGCCCAGATGATCAATGTAGTTCTATATTTGACCCCAATGGTCTGAAGTTCTGCAGTAGGGATGGAATTTAGCAGGTTTATGGCATTTTGGGCCCACTCTGATGGTTTCTTTGCTAAGGTCTCATTTACAATAGTGCACCTACTTCAGGTTGTGATGGCCATGTTGTCTTTATCATTGATGAAGTTTAAGTACACTCTGAACTTGGCATCTTCAGCGGCAATAGAATCCTAGATGATGTGTTTAGTTCCCTGCAACAGTCCTTTGCCTCTCAATCTTATTTTCAATTTGTCTATCCTCTCCTGCAAAGCTTGATTCTCCTTTTGAAATTGAGCCATCATTTCATATATTTTTTTCATTTCCTGTTTCAATTTCTCTATGTCTCCCTTTAACCCATTGATTTCTGCCTTCAGGCTAACTTGTGACATAGCCTGGACAAGTCCTTCAGTGTTTGGCCCAGTGTCTGTGGTAGGTGGTACAACCACATCCATGTTTAGTAATTATGTCTGTCTTTATGTCCAATTCACATTTTCTTGTTCTAGTTGTAATACCTTGGCCTTGTAGTTCAATGCCTCTTGTCGAAATGCTTCCTTTTCCTATTCTAGAGAAACCAGTTCTGATGTTTGTGGATGCTTTGTGGAAGACATTTTTAGTTTCTTCTTCAATCTTTGAATCAGCTTGTCCTTTTCATCCAATGAGGATTTCACTTCTTGAGGGCCTTCAGATTCTAACCTCTTGACCTGAGTTTTCCAAGCTTTGTTAGATGCCTTTTCTTTCCTCAACCGCCCTTCCAATTTTATTGTATAAGATGACATCTTTGAATTCTTCAGACTTAGACCCAAGTAATCAGAATACAGCATATCACTGGTATTCCTATGGAATTTTACTTTTTCTGGAGCACTAATGTTGTCATACTTTATATTGATCTCAGAAACCTTGTCTTCATATGAAACTACTATATTAAAGGTTCTCTTCTCTATATCTCTTACCGTGAACAAAGAATATTTGTGCTGAGAAATATTTTCCACTTCAGGGACTAACTCCCTCATTTCACCCATAGCCAAGTTTCCTTTCTCAGCATATTGTTTTTCCAAGTCTTCTTTATATTAATAAGTTGCTCCAGATGTCTTTTCAAAGATGTGCTTTTTGCTGCTATAAGTTCTCGAGCTGCCTTCACTTTGGAGCTTGCTTCCTTTCTCAACCTCTACAGTGTTGGTGCCACTCTCCACCATATCCATATTTTCTTGTTCTTTAGGCTCTTCCTCCTCTAGATCCACTATCTGTGGGGATTGTGTGATCTTCATCTTCTTTGGGGTATTCTACCAATCACTGGTGCTCAAGGCCTCTGAACTACTTCTCTTGTTGTAAACAGTTACTTTGGGGACTTTAATTATCATCTTCTGAGGAGTTTGTTGTGCTTGAGCTTGTTGCAAGGTTGCCTTCACTTGTTCTGTTTGAGTTGGTTGCAAAATTGCTTTCATATCAACACAAACTTCTAGATTTGCCAATTTGTCAAAACCATCAACATGTTCATGCTCATAAGGGGCATGTTTGTTCATCAGTATTCTCTTGGATATGATCTGATGTGGATCATATATTCTTCCATGTAGCTGTGCAAATCCAAACTCCTTGAGATTCACCTGGATATGATACAAGAATGATCTAGTCTTGAAAATGAAGGGTTTAATGATGAAATGGAATTTGAGGTTGGAGGCTTTGTGAAATTTTAGGAAATGCTTTGTCTTTGATATGATTCTTTGTCTAATGAATTCAAGGGAAAAGACTCTGGGTGTCAGAAAAATAGGTAGAAGGTAGGGGGATTCATGACAACCATAAACACAGGCCTCTTTTGAATGCATGAACAATACCTAGTCCCCAACCCTATTTTATGGATTTGGTTGTAAATAGCTCCTCATGTCATCTAGGACTCTTGGTAGGCTGGTGTTGAAAATAAGGTTGTAAACCCTAGACATGAATTTGTTGATGAAAATGAGAAATGTGATCCTCTTAAATTCAGTTCATATGAATGTCGCTTTAGGAAAAACTCCCTTATTTGTTTCCAGGAAAATCTTTAGCAAGTATGTGTAATATCTGAAATGTCTTAGTCATCGAAAATTCACTAGTTGTTTGTGGATATTATCAGCTATGAATTGATCGAAGTTGATACATATTGACGGAATAGACTCTGACTAAAAAAATGCTAACAGAAAACCCAACATGGCCTCGACCAAATGCTTGTCATTATATAGACCTAAAATTTGACTCAGTGGGGAACAAACCTATTGGACCTCAACAACCATGATACTCATACTTATTAGCAAAGATAGACTTTCAAAAAGATGCCTTGGTTTGACAATTGTCTGTAAGAATAGGTCATTGACTTCTGAGGGACACTCCCTATAAACCCTAATTGGCTTTTCTTCCTTGAACGGTTCATACATTGTGGAGAAGGACTATGGTATGTTGAGGGTGCCTCAAATTGACAGACTCTCTACCATACACTGGACCTCAAACCCCTTTTTATTGACGAAGACTTTCTCTTCCTGTGATTACTGCTCTGTGCACCAACCTATAAATTTGGGAAAATGGAATGTGACCTCGACAATGTAAGGGACTACAACGGCCTAGACTGCTTCAAGGAAGGGTATCTGCTTCTGTAGATTATCAAACATATTAGCTCTGGACATGGAGATGGTTGAAATGGTGATTTCAGTTTCGAACACATATGAATCTCGGTCCATTAGGGCTTCCTCATTTGACATGGGATCTTTATCTGATATTGACATTATGATAGGGTCCATGGTGGCGATCAAAATTACTTGTAAACGAGCGGAAAAGGCATGAGCTTGGTGTACTGTTGAGCTTCAGTTTGAATGGAGTGTTCGCACCAACTTTCAACGTTCCAATATTTGAAAAAATAATAATATAAATGACAAGTGCCCCCTTTATATACTTTCCCAATTTTGGGGGCACAAGGAAGTGGTTTGGGGAAACCCGCTTCTCGCCCCGAAATGCACCTAGTGGTGCCACGTGGTCCCACCCCAAAAACATGGTTTACATTTTGGCCCTCCTTCAGAAATTATCTTCCCCGCAACTCCTCCCCCCGAAACGATCCCCGACCGTTGATCTGGCGTGTTTGTGATCTGCGACCTATCGTGTCCCATCAACTTAGCGCCCACTAGATATAGTATCCTCCCGCTAGACTTGGCCTTGTCCTCTAGTTTTTCACACCTCCACATCGGTTTAGCACCTTACTAAGTCTCGAAAACTCGATTTTTCACAGAAGTTTTTTATGGTGATAACAGATGACATGTTGGGAAAAGTACCAAATCTTAGGTACTCGAACCACAATGTGTGCGATGTGACCAAATTCCCAGATTTGGCCAAAGAGACCTACTTAGCAAACACAAGGGAAATTAGACCCCTAGGTAAACCGATAATGGATCCCGCACAGTGGATAACAGGGTTGTATAACTCTGGCATAATGAAACTCTTTGATATACCACACTTCAAGCGTGGTACAAACGTTGGGCTCTATGTCAAACAACTAGTAGCCCGAGTACATGGAGGCATCCTTTGGATGGATAGGCCAATACATATGGATGCGTTGTTGATCACCAACATCACAGGATTACCTACAGTCAGTGAAAAACCAAAGGAGTACTTGGATAACAAGGCGTGTGAGAAGGAAATCGTCGAGTTGGTCAAAGCACAGTTTGGCACCAGTAGGGGAAACAGGGGCATTGTGCTCAAGGACATTAATCACAATGCGACAAGGTTCACCAGCAATCTCATGCCTTGCAAACTACTAAGGAAATTCAGAAAAGAAGAAGCTCCAGTAGGAGTCATAGTGGTAGCCGTGCAGTGTGGGAAAGGAGTGATGTTTAGTTGGGCGTCACACCCGTTGAACCATTTTTTGGTGGATTGCAGAGATGCACAGGATAATGGAACCGAGTTCCATTACTCTTGGATTATCATTCTTATATATTTGGTAGGATGGAAGGAGCCAAAGTTTTCATCCTTCCTAGATAGGAAAGGAAAATGTTATGCAACTAGATATGAGTCCCTCTGGCAGGTGAAGGACAATAAAAATCAACAAGCCAATAGAACAATATTTGCGATGTTGCTGGAATAAATATAACAACACACAACCAATTTGTGGTGCATTCCTGTGAAGGTAATCCAGGAAAAAAAAGGGATATCTAGGTTCAAGGCATCCGTGCATCACATGTGGATCCAGGTCGCAAGGGATCCAAAGAAGGCATGGTTGGAGATGCAATATTGCATCACCAAGAAAGAATTTTACTGGATAATCAGAGACTGGGTTGCACAATGGAAGTTGACAGTAGAAAAACTAGCAACAAGGCCAACCATGACACAATCCACCAAGCCCAAGGAAAAGGCTGAAGCAAATTCCTGAGTAAAAACAAACAACCCAGCTGATAACACTAGAAAGGCTATAGCACATAATCAATCATCGGGAAGTAGTGCAGTGCCTAAAAGACCAAGGAGGACAACAACAAGAAGAAGGAAAGACAACCAACAACATACCATAAAGGGGGATAAATCACGGGCTAGTGAAGAAAGGGTTCATGTTACAACTAGTGGAGCACAACCCTCACAGACAACGAGGAAGCATGTAAAAAGAGGAAGTAGTAGAGGTGCGTAAAAAGAGGAAGTATGTCATAGAAGACCCAGTCATCATCCTGAAAAAGGATGATGTTGAATTCGTCGTAGACAATGTCCAAGACAAGGGGGAAGAGGTGGTCCATATTATAGAGGCACAAAGACAATAGATCATGCCCAAGCTCATAGAAGTCCATGAAACTATACAACAAGTAGAGATTAAAGAAGGACCACATGCCACAATGTAGGAACATAAAAATACACAACAACCTCCTACGCAAAAAGAAGGAGAGGAGACAATACAATTTGTAGTACAAGGCAAGGAGACATTCACAATCACTCGCCACATGATCAAAATGGATCATGAGACTGCGCAGAAACCCATGGGGGAAGTGGAGAAATTTGAATTCTTCATGGCTCATATACCCACCAAGGCACTATACAGACTCTAGGCCATCATAATGAAAGAAGTGCAATTCAAATCTCGCGCGAATGTGGCTAAATTGGAGGTGGGTAGGGGAGTCTCTAAAACATTACAAATCACATGCGACCAACTGACTTCAGAGAAAGAGGGGGAGAAAGAACGCATGGATAAGATAGAATAGGGATTAACAATGGTATATGATCACATCCTAGACAATGCACAAGCACCAGAGAGGAGTGCAGAGGAGAAGATAAAAATTATTTCACAAACAATTGATCGATATAAGCAGAAAATCGAGGAGCTCAAAGAAAATATTAATCCTACAACTCCTTTGAAGGTTCGATAATAGAGAGAACAACAATCCTCACTCCAGATAGCGGATATGGAGAAACAAGTGAGGGAAGTAGCGGAGTGTTCGATAGAACGACGTATATCTAGAACATTTTAGAGGAAGATGAAAAGGTTCAATAGTGGGGCCAACAACATGAGAAAATTAGTGTTTCCGTATAGGATCTAAAGCAACGGTAGAAAA
>JASDQU010816502.1:13637-26017 GCA_032191745.1 Picea mariana
GCATCTTGAACTATAAGTAGAGCCCTATTCCTCTCATTCATTTACCATTCTTTGAGCTAACGTTATGCTACAGAAATTTCGCCCCATCCATCTTGCTCTTGCCATCTCATATTCACTCATTGTCTCTTGAGAGTGTTGGAGCAATTAGTTGCTGCAAGGCTCTCCTTTTGGATTCAATAAAAAGCTTTGGAGGATTTTGGAGCAATCTAGAGTAATCAGATTTTCTCTTGCACATGAGGTGATCTTATTCCTTTTGCATTTTGTGAGTTTTTGACTAGTTTCTTGAGCAAATTAGTTTGTTTGGGTAGATCATTTGACATTAGTGTTGCTGATCTATATATGTAGGGTAGTTAGCATTGTGAAGTACTTCATTTTACTAACCTATCCTATCATATTATCCTACTCTTTGCCTCACGTCTTGCTTGAGTGTGCAGATTTTCCTCAAGGGCGTTGGTTGGAAGGGATTTTAGAGGGGTTTCCAATCAAAGCTTTCATACACTCCTTGCTTTTAATTTGGATCTAATTTATTTCTGTTCATTTACACAATATTGTTGTAGCTAAAATATCTTAGATAGGTCAAAACTTTCTATATTTCACTTGGAGATTTCATGTGAAAATTTTCTGTGTTTTACACAGAAAATTTTCTTAACATTTTTGTGTTTTGCAGCATTTCCAGCAAGCTTTTGTTTGCTGGTTTTTGCAGATTCTTACCATGGACAAGGGGAAAAGCTGCCAAAATTCATTCTCACAACATCCCCAAGGGTCTCCATTGGTTGGGTAACAAATCCCTCACCTTCTCTCTTTGTAAATTTCATTTTTTGCTTTCATTTCAGTATTTTTGTATCATTCAATACTAATTTTACATTGCCTACACCTTGAGTGTGTGATTGGCCAAGCCAACCCCCTAATATCGTTGGGCTAGTTTAGTTTTGCCTTTCAAGTTAATTTCTTTGTTTTGCCCCACTTGTCCACAAGACAAGGTAGTGTGGCCACACAATAAAAATAAATCCGTTTTTGTTTTCCAACCCTCTCTCGCCAATCATGGTAGGCTTGCCTCCACCTTGGCCATTGTGAGTGGTTTGCAGTAACATTGTCTATTTTACTTTTATTGCTTAACTGTTTCAACCCTCTTTGGCCAATAATGGTAGGCTTGCCTCCACCTTGGCCATTGTGAGTGGTTTGCTGCAATATTTCTATTTCATTTCCATTACTTAACTAATATTGCCTACACCTTGGGAGAGTAATCCCCAAAATCGTGAAGCTAGATGATAATAGTGCTTGGTGATCTACATTTTATCATGGTTTAAAATTATCTAGAGTAGTCATCACACATCTATCTTTTAATTTCTTTCATGTTATTCCTTTTACAGATGCTTATCATGTCTTATGGTTTAATGCTTTGGAATCTATCTTAAGTGGTTCAATTCATTTATTTCTTAAGGCATTTGGCCATTTATTTCTTGCAAGCATATGTGAATCACTAGATGGTTTAGGACCTAGTTCTTTTAATTCTTCCCAAGCATTTCTTTTCAAGCACATCTTTTTCAATGAGCTAGCATACATGTGGATGAGTGATTAAGTCTTAAGTTCAATTCTTGTTATCATTTGGCAAGCTGTTCTTGGCTTTCCTTTTTGCAATGTTATATGTCATGATGATGAATGGGATGCCATGTTAATGATGTTTATCTTATGAGCTTTTACATTCATGTCATCGTATGTTTATGGTTTAAATATTTACTTGCATAACACATCATTTCAAGCACTTTGCAGTTTCGGTTTTGGGCTTAAATCACACTTTTCGGACACTTAAAACACCTCTAAAACACTCCAAACACATCTAAAGACTAACTCGCGAGTCATAATCATCTTTTAGACAACTTAAGATAGCCTAATTCCACCATCTAAAACGGGTTTGAGGAAAACAACGGAGGGTAGTGGCGGGGGACCGTCCCGTGGCGCTCCAGGTGGGTGTCCTCTCCGGGAAGTACTCTTACTGTCAAGGTTGACCGTGGAAGCTAGGGTGGGCCTCATTGCCTTACTATCTTGAGCACCCGGCAGCTATTTGGCAACAGGAGGAGGAGGTTTAAGACTTCAAACATAGTTAGGGGGAGGGAATAATAAAATATAATTGATCTTTAAGAAACTCCTAACCACTTAGTTGCATAGACAATCCATGTGTTCGGGGGATCTTAGATGAATGTTTAGGAGCACACATTGCAAGTACTTTCATGTTTACAA
The DNA here is from genome assembly GCA_032191745.1 of Picea mariana. NCBI lineage: Eukaryota > Viridiplantae > Streptophyta > Pinopsida > Pinales > Pinaceae > Picea > Picea mariana. The sequence goes on from JASDQU010816502.1 coordinate 15,876, forward strand.
ATCTTTAATGCAATCTTATGGTTTGTCTTTTTAAATGTTTTAAATTTTCATGAGCATTTGAAGTTTCCAAACTTATTCATATCTTTTGTTTATGCTTTTATGGTGTGATCCAAGAAGAGGTTGAGTATCTCACTTGGGGAGGCATCATCTTCTTGAATCTTGAGTGCTTTAATGGTTGCCATTGAAAAGCAGTCCAATAGAGTAAGTGCTATTGGGGCATGCTTGGCTTCATGTGATTGGTTTTGAGTTGAATATTTCCTAAACTTTCACGTTTTGGCATCATTGTAAATCTTGTTAATTTGTATCTTGTATATTTTCTTGCATCTTTGTAACATTTATCTTTCATTGTGTAAGTAGTTGTGATCCTTAGTTTGTGGGATAGTTCCAACATCTTTAACTTGTAATATTTTGGTAATTGAACACCCTCAAACTTAGTTGACCCCTTGCCCAACCTTAGGCACTAGTCTTAGTTGACTTAGGGAAAGGGTTGTTTATCACCTAGTTAATCTTGCACTTCGCATTTGCTGCCTTAGCATCTTAGGCTAGTATTCCCCCAAGCCTTTTAACAAATTAAAACCAACTCCTAGAACTTTAAAGTTAAATCATATTTAGTAACTAGGGTCTACCCCCCTTGGCTTCCCTAGGAGTAAGCCTAGAAGGAAGAGGTTCCAGTCAAGGTGACAGTGTGGATTGTGAACCTAGGCATTGTGCCTCCAAGGACACACTAAGTGAGCTGGACTTTGCTCACGTTTGCAAGTGTGTATTAGGACGGCAACAATGCCAAGTGTCATGTCTATTTGTTGAGTTAAGTTTTATATAAATAAGAGATAGATGCCCATTGTGGATCATATCTCTCACCAGCTCAACGCATGGTCTGAAATTATGAGGACTGCAGCTTTCACTTTTCTAGGAGCTAGTTTTCTCAGTTTTAGAAGCACCCTCTTGTCACCCTCTTGTGTGCTAGGGTTTTGGTGGTGGATGGTGGATCCTCTCTTGGAAATATAAGCAAAGGATTGCTGGGTTTTTCCCTTGGTTGAGAAGGGTTTTCCCAGGATACATCTTGTTTTTTTGTGCATGGTTATTCTTCTTGTGATCTTGGTTTACTGCAGCTTGTATTGTTGCTGCAAATGGTTATGGTTCAGCTAATGATAAAATGAAATAAACTATGTGCTTTAGCTAACCATAAAAAATTCAACATGGTATCATAGCAGTTCCTGAAGAAGACCACTTGCACAGTCAGATAAAGGAAGGCCGTGGGAGGATGAAAGCTGCTAGAACCCCTGTTGTAGGTGTAAAGGAAAGGCCGGACCCTCTCTTGAATTCTGAGGTGAAGTATAAGGCTGGCCGAGCCTTGGTAAGAGTCCTAAAAGAAACTGCAGATTGAAGAGGCCCCTCTAGGCTGCCGCAGAAAAACCCTAACAACAGACTGAGCTTTTGAAGTAACAACAGACCTACAGGAGGCTTAACCGCAGACCTTCTTAAGACCGAGTTTTTGTGACAGATCTGAGGCTATGACAGCAATAGATATGAGGCAGTCTTATGGTGTTTTGAGGCAGTCTATGTGGTGGATCTGAGGCAGCTCGTGGTAGGACTGAGGCTAGTTTCAAGCCAAATCTGAAGTGAACTCTAGACCTGTTCTAAGGCTCATTCCTTGACAAAGAAAAGGGCAAATCTGAGATTTTTTGAAGGTCGAATTTGTGATAGTCCTAAGACAAATTTTGAAGTTGATTTAAAGATTGTTTTTTGTGACAGAGTTGGGCCTGTTCTAAGGTTTGAGGCATCTAAGGTGAATTTCTGAGGCAGAAAGGTCTAGTTTGAAGCTTGTTCTAAGGCACAAGTCTGAGGTAGACAGCAAATTTTTGAGGCAGCGAAAATTTGAGGCAAATCCCTTGTGTACAAGGTAAGTTCTCTGATCAGTTTGTTTATGAATCTATAAAGTCTGCTCCAGATCTGGTTGAGGCCTACTTCTAAGGCAAGTTAGGCCTATCTTGAGGCCTATTCTAAGGAAAACATAAGACCAAAACTAAGGCGCATATCTGAGGCAGATCCAAGGGTAAATTCCAGCAGAGAATAGGCAACAAAATGAAGCAGTTTCTGAAGAAGTTTTAGGGTGAGTCTGAGGCTGTGAAAGAAGGAAAATCTGAGGTCTGTTCAAGCAGGCAATAAGAATGAATTTCAGACCTGTTCTAAGATTAAACAAGGGCAGATTTGGAGCTGTGATAAAAGGCAGATCTGAGGAAGTATATCATCCAAATTCTAAATCTGAGTTTGAAGACATTTTTTGTTTTGAGGTAAATTTCTGAAGCTTGTTTCAAGAATGATCCTTGGGGTGACTTTTGAGTGTGTGCTATAAGTACACCTTATTCAAGCTCTAGTGGATATCGAGGAGACTAGACTTGCAGCTAGTGATGTGTAAGGTTTCAAGCCCTTGTCACTATGCAAATTCAATCTCTAGTGGATATCGAGGAGACTAGACTTGCAGCTAGTGATGTGAAAGGTTTCAAGCCCTTGTCACTATGCGAGAAGAAAGGAAAGCAACTTTAGCCACCTCAAAAGAAGTCAAGGACTGCAAGCAAGAACAACAAGGAGTTCTTGTCTACCTCAGTCTTCTTGGGAAGACCAAAAGCAAGATTGAGCATGATTGCAGACTAAGGTAAGTCTTATACTACTTTACTTATTTGATCATTACTCTGTAGTAGCTTGCATTTTGATAATGAAGGGTATTATCCCTGGTGTGGGAGCCCTCATGACTTGGATCATTATCCTTGGTACGGGAGTCCAAATTTTCTTGGTTGGTTCTTATCCTAGTACAGGAGGCCATTTTGGTTGTTATCTCTACGGGAGACCATCTTGGTTATTATCCTAGTATAGGAGGCCAGATTTCTTATTTCATTATTGAAGGCCATGATCCCTAGTACGAGACTCCAATTTTTGGTTGGTTATTATCCTAGTGCAGGAGGCCATTTTGATTGTTATCCCTACGGGAGGTTATCTTGGTTAGTATCCTAGTACGGGAGGGCAGCAAAGTACTGTAGAGACAATAGAGGACCTTAGAAGACATGGGATGTCTCTAGGTTAGCAACACCGGAAAAGGAAGATGTCTATCCTTCAGACTTCAGAGGGAGTCACTTGACTCAGAGGGAGTCAAACTATTTGAGAAGGAAGAGACAATACCTTCTCCCCCTTCAACAGTTCAGAGGTAGACAGTTATTGATCTAGTTGATCCAGTTGATCCAGAGACATTGGAAGTAGGTCGGGAGAAGCCTACATGGGCTCGACAGACTCTGTTGGAGGCAGAGGGACATGCAGCTCTTCGTGATACATTCCAAGAGAGCAAGAGACCACAGAGATTTTCGAGCTATGTTTCAGCTATGAGCCACATCATTGATACTGAACCTTCTTGTCATGAAGAAGCAACAGGACAACAGTTTTGGCAAGATGCCATGACAGAAGAGTATGGGTCCAGTATGAAGAATGATGTGTGGGATATTGTTTTGAGACCGAAAAGGAAGTCTGTAGTGACTTCTAAGTGGATCTATAAGATCAAACATGCAGCTAATGGAAGTGTCGAGAAGTACAAAGTGAGATTTGTGGCTAGAAGATTCTCTTAGATGGAGGGAATAGATTATGAGGAGACATTTGCTCATGTTGCCCAATACACTTCCATCTGTACGATTATTGCTCTTGTTGCATCGGATGGATGTAAAGACAGCCTTTCTCAATGGTGAGATGGAGGAAGAAGTTTACATTGAGTAGCCAGATGGATTCGTGACACACGAGAAGGAGTCCTATGTATACAGGTTGAAAAAAACTTTTTATGGACTAAAACAGGCACCTCGTGCATGGTATGAGAAGATTGATGGATACTTGATGCGTTTGGGCTTCAACAAGAGTGTTGTTGATCCAAACCTATTGTTGTCGTCCTTATACACATTTGAAAACATGGGCTAAGTCCAATCCACTTAGTGTGTCCTTGGAGGCACAATGCCTAAGTTCAAGCCCACTGTCATCTCGGCTTGAACTTCTTTCATCTAGGCTTAGTCCTAGGGAAGCCAAGGGGGGTAGACCCTAGTTACTATGTGAGTTGTTAAAGGTGTTCTAGGAGTTAATTTTAATTAGTTAAAGGTTGGGGGGAATCTAGCCTATATGCGAGGCAAACAATGAAAATGCAAAACTTTCAATGAAATGCAGCCCTTTCCCTAAGTCAACTAAGACTAGTGCCTAAGGTTGGGCAAGGGGTCAACTAAAGTTACAACAAGAGATTAGAAAGCAAAACTTTACAAAGTTTACAACTAGATACAAAAGAATTACTTTATCAAACTTCTACAATTGAATGAGATACAATGAAATAAACAACTATCTACAAAAGTTAGAATGCAAAGAATAACTAAAAGATACAACAATATACAACTATGTACAAAGAAAGGAACAAGAACTAATTAGATCTAACTTGAAGCAACAATGGACTAACTTGATTTGATTGTGAAGGGAAGGAAAAGATAACTCAAGATAACATTCACCACAACACAACAATTCAACAAACCCAAACAATGAAGTGCCCCCACAAGGTACACAACTTCAAGGGGTTATGCAATGGCTCCAATACACAACTCAAAGATAGATGAAAGACCAATCAAAAGAGCCTCCAAGGGAAAAAGATGCGCAACTTCTAGTTCACTAGTTAACCATCCACAAGTGCTCAATAAAATTGCATGAAAATAACTTGAATGAAAGTGCTTGTAGAAATTAGAGAGCATGAACCATAAAATGAAAGTGTAAATTTTAAACCAAGGTTACTTTGTGGATAGATTTTAGGATTAATTAGGTTGATTAAGTGAAAGTGAATCCTAAACTATGTGACTTCCCTAAAACTCTCCCCACTTATACCAAAAACATTGTTGGGTGCTCAATAAGTAGGGCAAACAAGGCCTTACCCTAGCTCCACAGGTCAATCCAGGAAACAAGGGTACTCAAACAAGGGGGACACCTAGTGCCGTGAGACCATCCCTGATCTAGCACCCCAAGTTCTTTCCTTGAGTCCCTTTTTTGATGGCAAATTTTGGATAGTGGTAGGTGTTCTAATTAAACTAGTTTAATTGAGGCCCCTAAAGATCTAAGGTTAATTGAACCTTAAAGATTAGTTAAGTTAAGTTGAGTGCTTGCAATGTAAAGTGCTTGACAAAAGTAAATTGCAAGAAATTAAAAGTACTTGAAAGTAAATTGCATGAAAGTGAAAGTACTTAAAAGTAAAGTAACTTGCAATAACTTGAACGTAAAGAACATATTGTTTGTAAGGAAATGAAAATGCTTGAACTTGAAAGCAAAGTAAATGCTTGGAAAGAAAAGAATTGTTTGAAAAGAATACACAAGTAAATTACTATGCCTCCATGGACTTAAGAAAATAAAGATGATAAGCTTCTAAGATCTAAAGATAATCAATGAACATAAGTAATACAAGCAAGATAACATTGATTATTTACCTAGCCTTACGATTTAGCATGGTTGGCCCTGCCAAACACTATGCTAGGTGTAGGCAAACAAATAAAGAATGAAATAAATAACTTGAAAGCAAATCTAAATTACTTGCAACCACAACAAGTACACAAGGTGGAGAACAAAGCCTACCGGTTTTGTGCACAAGTGGATGAGAATAAATGACTTGGAAATAAAAAGAAGTTGGAAATGAAAAGGATCCTAGTGACACAACCTTGTCTTAAGGACAAGTGGGGCAAACAAGAAAATAAATTGCAATTCTGAAAATAAAACTTAGAAACTAGCCTTACGATTTTGCATGGGTGGCTAGGCCAATCCACTATGCAAGGTGTAGGCAAACTAAGAAATAAAAATTGCATAAATTTAAAACTTTTAGAGAAATGCAAGCCCTAGAGACTCTCTTGGGGCTTGCTTACAATGGAGAAAAGAATAAGAAATATTGGGAATATGTTACCCCAACTTAGGAGGTTGTTCTTTGACTTGGAGGTGCCCCAAATGGGTTGTAGGTCCTCCTTTATGTCACCAACCTGCAAAAAAGTCAGCAAGCAAAAACTTGCTGGAAATGTTGCAAAATGTGACAAAAACTTATGAAAATTTATGTTATTAAAACCAGAAATTTTCTGTGTAAATTTCAGCAAGTTATATGCGTATAAATGACCTATCCTAACATGTTAGTATGCCAAAATATTATGGAAATGAACAACAATAAGAAACAAAAAATTTTAGAGTGTAAATGTGCGTGAAATGGAAGATTTTCAGATCTGAAATCTTCTATTAAAACCCTAGGCAACCTTGCAATTCTTCAATGCTAAGCTATAAGAAATAATAGGAAGTGAGTAGATCTAGATATTAAATCAAAATACTTTGAAATAACTAAATAGATGCTCACTAGATCTATGACAATACTATCATAAACCTACACAAGCAAAATACTTTGCTTAATATTCCTACTATAGATCTCAAAGCTATGCATGCAAAAAGAAGAATACAAAAGAACAAGATCACCTCATGAAAAGTATGGCACCAAGAAGACTCCCAACACCAGATGTCTTCCAAAGATTTCCTTTATTAGAGTAGAAACAAGCTTGAACAAATACTTGTCACAAGCTTGAGAAGAAAGAATGAGAAGAAGAAAGAGAGAGAGAGAAGAGTGGGAGAGGAGAGATTTTGGCATAGTAACAATAGGGAAATAATAGATGTGTTCAATGAGTGAGGGGAGGCCTTTATATATACTTGGGAGCCAAGAGTTGCCCCTCTTGGATGAGTTACAAGTGTCACACATCCAAGAGAAATAGACAAAGTCAAGGAAAAGTCACTTTTAGGGTTCTGGTAAGTTAGGGTTTGAGGGTTGAGTGAAGAAAGGGGGAAACACCTTTTCCTATGGTTAAACATTAAGTTAGACACCAAGGAGGGCGAATTTAGGGTTTAGGTGGTTTTTTCTCTTAAACTTTTTAATTCCCACATGTCAATTAGCTAGGGAACACCACTTTAAGTTGTTGGCTAAGCAAGGGAGGGTCTTTTAAGTGAAAAATTACTTTTTCGACTTAGGAAAAAGGTTAGGAAACTTTTCCCACTCTCTCTCAAACCTTTTTGCTTATTTTTTACAAAAAATTGACATTTTGACTTTGTCAATTAAGCAATTAAATTGCTAACTTAAGACTGACTTGGACTCCTCATGGACAAAGACCTATCAAAATTTGTCCAATTGAGCTGAAACTTGGGCCAAGGGTGTAGGGGGTCTCATTCCATGTCTTTTGAGTACTCGTACCCCTATCAAAATTCCCAAGGACCTAGTTTTTACATTTTTATATAAAAAATAATTAAAATTACCATTAAATGGGTAATTTTAAAAGTTAAAAAAAAACTACTTAGATTCGATGGAATTCCGCAATACTCTAGGAGATGTCTAGCATGATCATTTCCAATATTCCTAGACCTATTATTATGGGAGTGAAAAACTCAAGGGTAATTAAAAATGCTAGTTAGGCCAAATTAATTACCTGAGGAAAAAAAACACTCGATGAAAGGACTTCCCTAATGATAAATTCCTAGGCAACTAATCTGCAATATGATCCATGCAGACCCATTACATTATTATCTCACGCAGGGGAGCAGAAATTCCAGTTACAAAAAGAAGTGTCGGGAGCAAAATTGCCTTGTAGAACCAGTAAGTCTTCAACTTGGTTGCACCATCAGGTACATAGCTTCATGGCACATGGAGTTGACCCCCTAGTTGAAATAGGTGGTCAACACTTATACTACAACACTGTTGGTGACGAGTGCCTGATTTCGGTCCTATATGTGATAACCTATTCCTCATCAATTCAAAAGGCCTTATTGTTGAATGCAAGTGTGCATTAGCTTCTAAATTCGAGATGAAGGACTTTGGTATGATGCACTACTTCTTGGACTAGAAGTGTGGCGAGAGGACTAATGAGATTCTCCTGTGTAAGGGGAAAATACAAAGTTGAGATATTGAAGAAATTCAGGATGATGGACTGCAAATCCATGCCTACGCCAATGGTGATAAATTTGAAGAAAACAAACAAGGCTTCTACCGATTCAGGCGAGATTGATCCACATCCTTACAGAGAGTTGTAATGTTCCCAAGCCAACACGCCAGGGACATCACGGTTTTGGGTGTCTCTTTAAACTTTTATTGGTTGTGGCATTTCGTCAAACACTTAGCTGATTTACTTGTTTGTATGTGTTTACTTGCAGGTTGACCTCTTGATTTCGGCCTTAGGGTTTATGATGATGAATTTATATGTGTTGCAACAATAAACAAGAAGATACTGTAATGGAACATACCTCAACCATATGTAAGATCAACAATATGATAGACAAGCCAAAACACCTCAGATTTGATTTTATTCATAAATAGAAGAACATGATACAATGAAGATGTCAATCTGGAATGCTCAATAGATGGATCCAATAACACAATAGGAGCTGCTACAAAATGATCCAAGAAGATACTATAAGCCTCCAAAGGCTGAATACACCATGAATACCAATACAAGAAAGGTCTGGGTCATATGAAGTATCAACCCCCAAGTTGGAAGATGCCACGCCTTGCTGGATCACTGAATAGCCTCAACAATTCGGCCCTACTGCCAAAGATGTCCAATCACTCCGGTAAATATGCCAAACAATAGATCGGGTAAAGGCAAGAACAACCCAAGTGCTCAAATCTCCAAGATCCCTCTCAAACTCATGGATCTGACTCTCCAAGGAATGGTGCGCCCCCATGGATGCCTGAAACCCTAGATAATTCGGCCTGTCTCCTAGAGGCCTCCAAATGCTCCACAAAACCACTAGAATGATAGATTGGGGCTTGGTTACCTCCCTGGTGAAGTCCTGAGGGAAATGATAAAGATCCGATCTACCAAATGGCTGAAATCACTTTCTGAAGTGTGCTCCTCTCCTCCAATTCGTCCCATGCATCCAATAAATCAAATGACACATAAGACTCCACCAGAATGCACTAGATCTAATGGCCACGGCCCTGCAATGAAAACCCAGGTGCTAGAATCTCCAAAAGCCCTGCCAATCACGTGGAACTAACTTCCCTCAATGGATGGTGCACCCCCCCTTGCTGGAAACCCCCAATGGTGTGCCCTGCTCTTCCTGTGCCTGTGGCTGGTGTAGAACCCTCCTGCATTGAGTAGATCTGAACTAGAATGGTGTGGGAGAGTATTGCATCCCTGAGACCAAGGTTGGGACAAGCTAGGTGGAATCTTTCACCACCGAATCGTCTTCTAGGGTTTGTTAAGTCAAAACCCTCAAAACCCCCAAGGTATGGGCTCTCTAGTTAGAAGCCAGATATAGCTCAAAATACTCAAAATCATGGAAATCGTCGAAATGCAATGGAACCAAAGCCAACCTATGCAGAATGGATCATAATGATGAAATGTGATGAACGATGCAAGCCGGACCCCAAAATACCTCTCCATAATCTCTGTACTCGCTATAACCTCCATCTGGCTACTCTGGTCATCATAACCCTCTGTAATGTAATGATATCCCAAAGTGGGGACATTACAGTCCTCCCTACTAGAAAATTGCGTGTCCTCAAGCAATAATCAAATCCCCTCAAGTATAATACCAGAACCCCATGTCCACTTGTGGGACGCATAGTAGACCCCATCCAAAGATGAACTACCACGCAGTTTGCCCCCTTGGTCCCATATCAAGACATGAACTGCAATCCCCTGGGAAGCATAATCAACACCATGAAACTCCTACACATGACTCATGGCCTCATCCCTGACTGAGTCCATCCTCCAAGATACTACCAAGATCAACACGACCTCCATCAACTGCCCATGTTGATGCCGGAATGAGGTACTGTCGGACCTCCGTGAGACACCCCCAAGTGATGTGCTCTCCTCAACACTGAAGCTCAATGGAAAGTCAGAACAACTTTCCCCTGCGAAGATCCACTCGCTCTTGTCAGTTAATGAAATGCTCAATCCTGCAATCCCTGGGTCCCATGCTAGCCTCTATCGATGATCACCATGTTGACATTGCACTATGTTGACCATGCCTGACTGCTCCTTGTATATATACCGGATCCTCCACTCCTGGATCCTCAAGCTGAAGTACCCGTGGCACTTGGACCTGCTGTCCAGAAGCTGCATCTGTAA
>JASDQU010816502.1:30006-44964 GCA_032191745.1 Picea mariana
AGGGAGCGCAGTGGATCAGAAGAGCACATCCTGGTGCAGCAGGAAACAGACTTTTGTGGCTTTGAGTACCGCAAAAGCAAAGTATATTGCATTGTGTGTGGCATTCTGCGAAGCAGTGTGGCTTTGTAAGCTCCTTGCAGACTTATTTGGTCATGAGATGGATTCCACCGTTATCCATTGCGATAACCAGAGCTGTGTGAAGCTCTCTGATTATCCTGTGTTTCACAATAAATTGAAACACATTGAGATCAAATACCATTATATCAGAGATATGGTGCAAAGGAAAGCAGTACATATGTAATACCTTTCTACACACGAGCAAGTTGCAGATGTCTTCACCAAACCGCTTTCCAGGACGAAGTTCAAGTACTTCCATGAGAAACTTGGCCTGGTGGAGAATGCCTCCCTAGCTGAGAGGGAGTGTTGATGATTGCAGCGTTGTGTGACATTCTCCAGGTCATTCTCCTATGGACTGAGTTGAGACGCTCTGTGTGAGAGAGCCCATGTGTTGGGTGTGCCCATGTGATGGGTGTGCGTCAGACTCTGGATTGAGTTGTGATGACGTGTGGTCTCTTGTTTACTCCTCTGGACTGAGTTGAGATGACTTGAGATGGTCTCTTGCCTTGTACTCCTCTGGACTGAGTTGAGTCGACTTGAGATGGTCTCATGCCTTGTACACCTACTCCTATGGACTCAGTTGAGTTAAATCTGTTGAGAGTGATGTCCCTGTGGGTGAGCACAGGTGGACGTGTCCCTAGTGGCTGAGCACTAGAGGATGTGTGAGATCCCTTGCTATTGTCAGAGAGAGAGACTTTGGTAAAACCCTAATTGTGTTGTAAAGGGTACAAGTTTGCCCCACCATGTAAAGATAATTAATATTGTGTAATTATTAATTATATTATTAAGTTGTACAGGTCGGCCCTATTGTGCCAAGTGTCATGTCTATTAATTGAGTTATGTTTTGTAGAAGTAAGAGATAGATCCCCATTGTGGATCATATCTCTCACCAGCTCAATGCATGGTCTGAAATTATGAGGACTGCAGCTCGCACTTTTCTAGGAGCTAGTTTTCTCAGTCTTAGAAGCACCCTCTTGTGTGCTAGGTTTTTGGTGGTGGATGGTGGATCCTCTCTTGGCAATATAAGCAGAGGATTTATGGTTTTTTCCCTTGGTTGAGAAGGGTTTTCCCAGGATACTTCTTGTGTTCTTGTGCATGGTTATTCTTCTTGTGATCTTGGTTTACTGCAGCTTGTATTGTTGCTGCAAATGGTTATGGTTCAATTAATGATAAAATGAAATAAACTATGTGTTTTAGCTAACCATAAAAAATTCAACATAGCCTTTGTTGTAGAGAGAATTGGTGCAACAAGGAGCATATGGTTGGGTGGAACATCCCTCTTCTGCAACCAATTGGTGGACAATTTCTAGACAGATCAGTGTTTCTAATTGTACCTGTGAATTGTGTTGAATTATTATGGTTATGTCATGGTTTGAATTAATTTCTAGTTTGTTTAGTTATGACTACCTGTATTAGCCTGCATTTATAATTATGGTCTTATGGATAATTGAATGATTTCATTATGTTGCATACATCTATACTATGATGCCTGCATATGGTAATTATTTAATAACAAAACAATGAGTTCGGTTCCATAGCAGATTGGTGTGAATTTGGGTGGTTAAAATAGCACCCCATATCCTCAATGTGCAGAGAGGGTATTGGGTAATTTACACACTCGATGCCATTTTTCTATATTCACTCTTATATACTATATAGTATATACATGATAATTTTACATATGTGATATTTAATGGTTTGGATATATATATAATTTTACATATTTATTTATTTTTAAGTAGACCAATTCTTCAACACAGATTCAATTTGGTCTTGATTTGAGCCTCGACTAGTTCCAATGCTAAGTTTGGTTTTACATCCTCGGGACGTCCCTAACATACACAGCATGTCCTGGAGACCTACAAACATCCCTTGACCTGTTGACGAACAACAACACGTCCCTGGTGACAAGTCACCAAAAGTGACCGTTTAACTATATAAAAACTATTTTTTATATGTTTCATCTACAGGGCATCATGAAATTTAAGTATTCAGGACTTAAGTAGAGGAAATATTGCCATTTACCTAAGATTTCACCAAATATACTCAAAATGTTCAACGCAAGTTGACATTTGATGTTTTACATATTGAATTGATTTAAAATTTTGTCATCGATTTATCAATTATATTTGAATGTTGACGTATGGAAATCTGAAATTTCATTGAATGCTATAAATCTTTCATTGAATATTACTGATGTGTGCTTTTATTTGAGTTTCAAATTGGATATTAAATGTTAAAATTTGTATTTTTTAATATCTTTTGAGATGTCATTTCCTGTGCCCTCCCCTGAAATTTGGGGTTCTCCCCAACTATCCTTAAATGTATTTCCTCATCCCAAAACCATTGTGATACATGGGTGGTTTTCTTATTGAAAAATTAAAAAATTCAAGAGAATGGCTTCTCCAAATTCGTTGTTTATGTTGTGTGCTCATATCACATCGAAGCAATTACCTACTTGTACCTGTGAGTCAATACTTGTTTATGGATCAATATATAGTATATTCATGTAGCGATTTGCTTCTACATATAAGCATGAGGCGTACAATGCAAATTATTGGGCCTTTAGCAGTGAAATATGACCAGAAGATTTTGGGGTAACAATGTCTCCCATGGCGTAAGCAAGAGTAAGAATCTGATATTAGAACAAAGCTTTTTGCAAACTTTCAAATCTTTTAGTTGGGTTGTTAATGTTAGAACTGTTTTCATGATATACTTTGGCTCTAAAATATCAAGGTGAGATCTGACTCCATTTTGGTTATAAGGTACACATATAAATGCATGTTGTTGTAGAGATATAATGGTTGAACTCCATATTTTACTAATGGAAAGGTGTTTTCATCTCTTCCTGTGGCCCTGGTTTGAATTGAGGTCCCTAGAAAGTTTGCAGTTTTCGGAATGGCATCTGCTCTCCTGTTTGTTCTATAAATTTCCATCTCAGTTCTGATTCATGTGCTAAACCATTAAAACAGTCATCTATTTTTGTTTTTCCCAGGGCTTTGGATTAGAACATCCAAACAAAATTTTAGAAGTTTTTATCAGAACATGTCGCAAAGGCTCTGCTGTACTTGTTGGTAAGAACAAAGCAGAACAAGCAACATCAAACATTAAAATCGCGGGGAAACTGGAAGAACCGAAATTTAATTCTTCTCCAGCTTCTTGTTCCCGTGATTTGCATAGTGTTAGAAGCACTTCAGAGTTGATTCCACCTTGCATGGCATCACTACAGAAGAATTCATCGACAGTGTGTGAGCAGCCTCTGCTGCCTTTGGCAACAGAAAATGACATGTCCTCAACTAATCAGAACCAAGAGGCATATAAAGAATATACAAACAGTGATCACCATTATGACATCACTAATAAGACTGAGTATCAGTGGCCATCTGCAAGCTGGGACACAGGTCTGTTTCGAAAGGCTTTTATTCATGCACATCGTTCTAAGCAAGTGAATGGTTTGCCAGCTTGTTTTATTGGAAATATGCACTAGTCCTGTCCATCAATATCTAGGCAATATTGTAAGAGTTGCAAGATGAATGATATTATGATGACATTATTGGACTTTGACCTTATAAAAATGCAGATATAGACCAGTTTCTGGGATCTGCAAAATCAAGTCTCAATGAATTTTGTCAAAAGAAAAGCTGGGAAGTGCCTTCCTGGGTTTGCTACAAAGAGGAAGGCATGCCACACCAAAAAAGGTAATCATCAACGTTGCAATTCATATGTACTGTCAGCTACTGCCATAGGACATCGAATAGATTGAAAAGAAAAAGTAAAATACTTTTATGTTGAGGTTAGATTTAAGATTTATAAGAAGAGCCTTTATAGAGAGTTCACATGTAATTTTTATAGCATATATTAAGTACTTGTAAACTTAAAGCTGAGCCCCCTTCATTGTTCTTGCAGCTTTACGTATATGGCTGTGTTAAGATTGCCTGGAAACATTTCTATTGAGTGCTTGGGAGAACCCATGAAGAATAAGAGGTTGGCAATGGAATCCGCTTCGCGTGGCGCGCTATGGTGGCTTAATTCTCAAGGTTACTTGTAGCATACGACACCAAAAAGTTACCATTTATATGTGCATGGATTATTGCTCCTGCCTACCAGCAGCAGCAACAGCAGACTGGAGGCATTCATTATTTTTTATTTCTAGATGATATTTTCCATAAAGATGCAAAATAGCCGCTCCTTTCTAGAAACACGGGCTATATGTGCAATAGGCTAATTTATGACTTTCCTAAGATATTTTGTTCCTAGATATTAGAAGAAATGGACGAAGCTAAACCATCATGCTGTATTTATGGATTTTCTTTCCCATGCATCACTCATAGTCTATGTACGAGTGACTTGCTGTAAGGTATAATGTTCCATAACTGTAATATTTTAAGGGAACTGGAATAGTTCCTCTCTTTCAATTGTAAAATTAGTTCCGCTCTTTCAATTGTAAAATTACTGCCGTTTGATGTTTTCATAAAGTTCTTAAAATGCGAGGAGACAAAAAGGCTCTCAACATTAATAGCACAATTAAGGGAAAAGATGAAAATAAAAAAATTAAGATATATCTTCAAATTCTGTGTCAAGATCCCAAGCTCGAGCCAAACCCATGCGAATTTACAATCATATAAATTTCATTTCATTCACCTCTGGAATTGCATCTGTATAGACATCACAATATAAATGTAATAAGAATAATGCTATAATCCACTCCTATACACCTTGTACATTTTCCCTCAGTTGCTTGTCCCGATCTCAACTTTATGGTTGTAGATGATCATTGATTGGGAGAAGTTAACAGAGCGGTTATAAATATCTAATTGGATTAAAGACTAAAGGTTTTCAGGAAGAGCATTAAAAATATAGAGACGAGAATTATTAACAAGTTTCTTGTGCTTTAATCAAGCACAGATACCAAATCTGACCGCATCAAGCCAATTAGTACGGAAATTCGGTTCGTCTGGCAAATTATTCAGCGTGATTCCATTTGCTGGCCATATAAAATTCGTCCAATTTCGAAATTCGGGGCTTCAGTGAAAAATGAAAGAGCATTTCCGCTGCAGTACGATTACTATTCCTCTGATCCGATCACCAGCATAAGGAGCAGTGCATTAACCTCTTAATTATACATCACTAGACATGGCTGGGAAGTAAAATTGGGTAAGGAATTCCCGGATGCAATTTATTAGTTGAAGAAAGAGGGAGCTCAGTCAAGTGGGTGTTGGTATTGTGAGAAGCAGGGGCCAGCGAGGCGTAGGCCTATCATATTCACATTTCTACAAGTTATCATTTCCATCTCTGCTTACTTTACCCTCAACAGGTTTCGAATCAGAAGTCTACTCTGGAATTTCTATTGAATGAAAGTATTTTCATCCGAATTATTTGCTAATCGTACCAAATTCGAATCCGTATTAGAATTCGAGCTCGGTAACTAAACTATACACAAATGTAGAATAATGTTGCTCCTTTTAAAATTGATCCCCGATTGATGTGGAGATCAATGCAAAGAAATAATTATCTAACACTGTTACATGATAATTTTGTTTCTCTTAAATCCCGAATTGCATGAAACATTTTAATTTAAATCCATTTTATATTGTCAGTTTATGGTAAGCTAATTTCTTATCTTGTCAGTACATATTTATGGTTACCTAAGTTTTAACAGATGATAATGGACACAACCAAACAAAAGTCCTCTAAGCCTCCCTTGCAACCAATGAAAAATGGGTGTATTGACCTCCGAACCGTGTTTTGAAAATACTTCAGAGAGGAGGGTAACATATGCCTTGAATTGTTAAGTTTCTTGCTTAAGCGGTTGTTATTAATCTTGGGTTCAATAGTAATTATTACAACAGCATAATAAGGATCTTACTGAAAGAAACAAGATCACAGAGTACACAAGCATTTATCCTGGGAAACCCTCAAGGGGAAGAAAACCCAACAAAACTTCTTTAATATAGATTCAATAACCAAGTATAGTACCAAAATAACTCTCTACAAGAGACAAACTACCATGATGCTAAACCAGAAAATAATGAAAAAACCATAGCCAATCCAATGCCAAGTCAGTAAACCAAACACTAGAGAATATCCTCTCCCAAGCAATGTGCCTCTCTCTCTTCCTTCTTCCGGCAACTGGTAACTGCAGCTTCCTTCAATACTTGCGCACTAGATGAGTGAGTTGAGTGAGTGAACAAACGAGGTGTTGACTTCCTTTATTTATACAAAATAGCAAGCATTGAAAGGAGGCGTCTCTTCACTGGCAGGGTCGACTTCTCTTTTTGGGTAGTTAGAACCACTTTAATTTGCCTGGGGCCGACTTCTTAATTTGCATATTACATTTAAGATTTGACCAATCCACAAAAGGGGATAAGAATATTCTTTGCAGGTACATAATATTTCAACACTCCCTCTTAACAAGAAGGATATTCTTTATCTCTTGACAGGTCATTGGATGTCATCATCAACTGAACAATATCATATGGGCAATATCATCAACTGGATAATCATCATCAACTGGATAATCATCATCAACTGGACAATAACATCAACTGGATAACATCATCAACTGGGTAACAACATTCACTAGATAACATTATCAACTGGGTAACATCATCAACTGGGCAACATCATCAATTGGGTAACAACATCAACTGGATAACAGGAGGCATCAATATATTCCACTTGGTCATCTGCATCACGATCACTGACTAGTTCTCCATGAATCCATATTAAAGAAGTTTTGTTCTCTTTATCTTCATGCAAAAGATATTCTTTCTTTCTTTCATCTTCACGCAGAAGATACTCTTTTTTATCTTCACACAGAAGATATCTTATCTTCACACAGAAGATGTCTTATCTTCACACAAAAGATATTTGATGAGTTTTTCCATTCCTTTTATGTTCTCCCTTCTCTTGTAGTCATCTATCTCACCCATTCACTGTGGAGGACTACTACCATAGCTTCACTCCTAATCATCCCACATGAACTAGAGAAGCTAAGATGCTAGCCTAGGCAAGACTAGACTCCCTTTCCATGATCCACGCGGGATCACGACACAAACCTCAAGAGCCAACTAACCATTCCACATGGTCAAGGTTTGTGTTCCAAGTTACTCAATCCTTAGCCAGAGGAGAGTATCTATCTGCTGCCCCTTGGAGAAACATCCACACTCCTTTTTAGGAGGGTGGTCACGGGCTCTACGAGGGTATTCTAGCATGTCCCTAGAGTATCCAAAACTCAACACTTGGACATAGGCCAACCTTGGAAAATTTCTCATTCCCCTTCTCTACAAAGGTCTCTTCTCTTTTTCTTCTCTATGAAGGTCTACCTGTGGGATTGCTCATTCCTTCTCTACGAAGGTCTAACTATGGGATCTGAAAAAATCTCTTGTGGTCCAAAATCTTTCCATGGTATAATACCATGCTACCCATCTGTTGGGCACCATTCATCTACTGGATAAATTTCGTCTTGATCAAAATATCTCATTACTCATCCAATGAGTAAATTGTTCCATGGACCACTGCTTTCCTAACTGCACCAAATCACGATCCTCCATTTCGAACTCGGAGACATAGCTCCCTCTTGCACCAAGCTAAGAGCTTCTTTAACTGTGTAACATTTGATAATCATCATCCTTGAAGTTCTCTTCTGTAATATCCTGGGTGCCTTCTTGAGTTCGAACATTTATTTCTTTCCGACTTCATACTGGATCAACCTGCTCCCTCTGCATCTATAAGAACTGTACTAGAGAAACCTGCAATTACCTGTATCTCATCAACTATATCTGAGTATCCATCTTTCTTTTCATCTTGAACATTTATGTTCTGCATCTTTAGGAGCCTCCTGCTCCTATATAAATACTGGATACTATCTGGTTCTTACTGACTGTCACCATATCATAAGTCCTTCTCATGTTGTCTAACTTCTGCAAGTCAAGGCATAAGTTCTTTATTCTGAGACTTGTAAACTTACTTATGGTATGCTTTTTGAGATATGTCACTTAGCCAATTAGTCAGTAACAATAAGCAGTAATCAAATAAAACTATATCATGATTTCTATTGGAGTAGTACACATCTTTTCTTAAGAAAAACTTGTTCAACCATGTACACATCTGAAACCCTAATCATGAATAATACTTTTGAACTCTTTTTCACGCTAGCTATCAAATTACCAAATTTTCCCTTACTATCATAGCTAAACACATACCTTTGTCACTCTCGTGAGTGATCATACATGAAATAAATATTTATCTCTTTCTTTATCCTCTTCTTTGATACTTCCTTCATAATCTACATAGACACTGAAATAAAACGAGGTTAATTAACATTCTCACAAAAATCTAACTTGTAATGATAAAGTATTAAAGTAAACAAGATACTAAAAATAAACATGAATACTTATCTATTTTGTATGTGTGGGGAGGCTCCACGGACTCCACCATTTGCTATATTTCTTCAGATCAACTATCTTCAACTTAAAGTACATAATCATCAATTTCTACTAAAATTTTCTTTGAGGGAGGAGATTCCTCTTCCTCTGCCACATGTGCTTGATGCTTTCTTTTCCCTTTTCATTGAGGACAGTCATAGGAAAAGTGTTCCAACTTTTGACAGTTGTAGCATCTGATCTTTGAAACATCTTTCTTCTTATCTAGAACTCTTATGAAGTTTGCTTCTTTATTGTTCTTCCTGAAGGAACTTCTTCTGTTTTTTTGARCTGTAAGAGTTTCTTCTTCATCAACAATTAATCTCTTATGTTGGTCTACAAGTCTAGATTCTTCGTGTGTGCATTCTGCGCATAACTTATCAAACTTGGATAACTTGYCTATGRCACACACTCCTTGTACAAAAGGAATCCAAAATGTTGGAAACCCATTTAGGGTTGTGGTTACAAGCTCTTTGTCACTAATGACATCTCCAATAGTTGCAAGTTGATCTCTAATAGGAGAAACTCTCATAAGATAGGATGAGACAGATTCTGAGTTTTCCATTTTCATATTACGAAGTTGATTTCTTAAGGCAAGATTTTGGCTAATGTCTTTGCTTTCATATAATTTGTTGAGTGCTTCATACGTTTGCCTTGTTGTCTGTAGTTCAGATATACGAGGGATCAAGTGATCCTTTACTGAATCTGACACGATTCTTTTTGCTTTCTTTTCATTCTTCTTATGCTTGGTCTTTTGCTCTTCTTCCTCTAGTTCCGGTACACCCACTGTAACATGTTCTAGGAGATCATTCTCGTCTAGAATCATCTGCAACTTATGCTTCCAAGATCTGAAGTTTCTAGATCCTTCCAGCCTGTCTTCTACCCTCATGTTGGTAGCCATTCTTTCTTGTAGTAGAAACCCTAGCCCTTCGAGCTATAGAAATAATACAAAAATCAAATTTCTTGGATCTGAAAACTGAACTCACCAAAAGATGCGCTAGACGGAGGTGAGTATGCTGGTATAGTCAGTTTCTGAAAATTCCAATTTCTAACCCTTGAAACTGGACCTGCGAAATTCTGGATTGCAGCTTTCTGGTTCCGGTTTTCTGGTACCAAGTCTGGTTCTGGGTTTTTGGTTTTATGGTACCAAGTCAAACTAGGGTTTGACTTTTTGGGAGTTCTGCCCACTGAAAATCTTCGATTCTTGTGCCAAAAGATGCCCCTAGGAAGGGTGCAACTCCCAATGTGGTTTGTAGCCAAAAATTCCAAATATTCAAGAAACCCTAATTTTTGAATGTCGACAAAATTGAAGATGAATTTGTGATAATGCTCTTTTAGGCCTGCTCTGATACCATGTTAAGTTTCTTTCTTAAGCTGTTATTATTGATCTTTTGTTCAATAGTAATTATTACAACATAATAAGGATCTTACTGAAAGAAACAAGATCACAGAGTACACAAGCATTTATCCTGGGAAACCCTCAAGGGGAAGAAAACCCAGCAAAACATCTTTAATATAGATTCAATAACTAAGTACAATACCAAAATAACTCTCTCTCTACGAGAGACAAACTACCATGTTGCTAGACCAAAAAATAATCAAAGAACCATAGACAATCCAATGCCAAGACAATAAACCAAACACTGGAGAATATCCTCTGCCAAAGCAATGTGCCTCTCTCTCTTCCTTCTTTCGACAACTGGTAACTGCATCTTCCTTCAATACTTGCGCACTAGATGAGTGAGCTGAGTGAGTGAACAAATGAGGTGTTGGCTTCCTTTATTTATACAAATTGGCAAGTGTTGAAAGGAGTTGTCTCTTCATTGGCAGGGCAAACTTCTCTTTCTGGGTAGTTAGAACCACTTTAATTTGCCTGGGGGGCGACTTCTTAATTTGCACATTACATTTAGGATTTGACCAATCCACAAAAGGGGATAAGAATATTCTTTGCAGTTACACAATATTTCAACATGAATTGTAAAGAATTATCAGATCCCTTTGTTTCTCGTTACAATATAAATATACCCATGGTAAAGCTTATGGAGAATGCCCATCTTCCATGTTTTTAATATAAAACTCATACATGTATTATTATATTTAAATAATTTCCAAAATTTTATTGATTAATTCATATATAATTATGTTTTAATTTGTATTTTATTTTAAATTCCATTTTCTTTGACGTTGATATCTTTGTGAAATACAATATCAATTTTACACTTTTAACACAAAAAACAAAAGTACGTGCATTAGAAGTGGAAACATTGTAGGAACATTAAAAATGAGAACACTAGCAATTAAGTGCAATAGACATTGGGAATTAGGCTCTTATTATGTTTGTTGTTGCGGTGTCCACCCACTATAGTTGCACTGTCCAACTGTAGTTTGCATGCAGGATCCCTTGGCACGCGCTATGGTTGCTCCATCCAGCGGTAGTTTGCATGCATGATCCCTCGAGCTATTAAAGAAAAAGGAGTATTCATCAACATAAGAAAGGTTGAAGAGTGTTGCAACGACATTCTCCCTAGCTTCCATACTGCATCCGTTTCTGAGAACATTGATGATTGGCTGCGATGCACCGGATTGCATGATTTTAGCTTTGTTCCTCTCGTAAATAGATAAATTTAGGAGTGCAGTTACCGTATTTTCTTGAGCTTTGGGATCCTGTGAATATAGCAGCAATATAAGCAAAGGTATGGCTCATGCCTCTGCAATGCATTCTCTATTGTCCATGCTGCATTTAACAAGAAGTCTGAGTTCATAAGCAACCTGCCTGTTCGCTTCAAAAGGTCCTGTGGCAAGCTTTTCTACAAGGAACGTTGCAGTCATCCTTGCCGCTTCTAAAGCTGCCTTGGTACTCACGATGTTTTCCATTAAAGAATGTTTCTTTTTGTTTTTTGTTTTTTCAAAAGGGATATTATGTGCATCACAATATTGAATAATAAGGCTGCAGAGAGCATGATTTGGAATAAGATTTGTGTGCAAAATCTTCTGTCCATTCTTCAGACAAGTAGAGTGTCCTTCCTCGATCCATTTGGTAATGGATTCTAGCTCATACGTTTGTCCTAAAATCACCAAAAATGCCCAAAAATATAAGAAATAGTAGTGGATTTCGCCCTGACCTTACGTCCTCTAGCTATTCACTCTTCTCTCATTTGCTCATTCCAAGTATTTGTGATTGAGAAATGATCTGGTTGTTGTGAGGTGGGAAGATCACGTTTTTCAATATGTATTGTTGCCTTTTCTTTAATATTGATAATGTTTATGTCCTACCAGAGATTTTATTGTTGTAAGTGAGAAATCATGGTCCCAATCTCATTGTTGTCTTTCATACAAGTTGAATGCTATCAACATCCCTTTGTTTGTGAATCTGATTTGCCCCAAATAAAAATTGAAAAAGAACAAACACATAGAAACCTTTAGATTCAATGGAGAAAGTGAAAAGGTTACTAATAAAGAGGAGATCTTTGAGGAGTGCCCTTTCTCCTACTAACAGATGCAACTACCTCTGGGGTTGGTGCGAAGTATTGACTAATTTTCCCACTTTTCTTTTTCTTTACAAAATCTATGGTAGCAGTGCATGCCAAGGTCTTGCAACCCACTATTTCGCTAGCACTGGATCCAAAAGATAATGTGTTGTCAAAAATTGAATTGGGTGTCATTTGCCCATCATCTAGATCTCCATTATCACTCTTCAGGCTTTCCAGTTGAGTGAATACAAAATCAGAGAGTGGTAAAGTTTCACATTTATGTAAATACCGAGAGAGATATTTCCCTTGTTTCGCTATATGATCCACCTGCAGTTTACAATACCATCTAATTTTCATATAGGGACATGATGAAAATCACTACCAGTTTCTAATTGCTAGCCCAAATGGAAATGACAAAGTTAAGTGAAAATCAGTAAGATATTTGTACCCCAAATTTTACTAGAGAATGAAACTGACAGATGAGGAACTTTACTAACCTTGCAAGTTGGGGAGCAATTAACAATATGGTTCCTGCAAGATTATTTCACAAGTTTCGCACATGTTTCCAAATCCTTTGAAAGGCCGAGATTGTGGCCTCTGATTCAGGAAAACCACTTTCGCACTGTTGATGGTATATGACTGAAAAATAAAGCAATGATTGACATGAATGAAGACTTTTGTTGCTTCTCAAACTATTGAAGAGAATTTTGAATATTTTTCTAATTTAAGGAGCTTGCCTCTCATGACATTTTCTATTGCAAAACTCAAATCAATGCCAACAATAAACACTTTGAGGGGGATGGAGAATTCAGCCTTGCAACAAAAGTACTAACTCACTTGAGCATATGAGTAATCTATCGATTTCACCAGATCACCAAGCCTTATAACATCGCGATAAACATAATGTTGAACCTATTGTAGAAAATTCCCACAAGAAAAATAATGAGATGATGATTTTAGAAAACACAGTTCAACTAAGTTGCTAACCAAATTCCTATCTGTTGGAGCACTACCAAATTAGTAGTAACTTAATATACAGACTAACCAAAAGCACATTTCCAAAGAAGTAATCAGGTCATCAAACATTCATACACTGATAAAAAATCAAATAGATTCGCTTGATAAAAACAACATGACTCTAAACAAAGGTAGATTCAACTAAAGGATCAACTTTTGACGAGTAGTTTTTGGGATTCTGACATTATTTACAAATTTCCCTTCAAATTGCTCCTCAAAGTAAACATGGATCGAGTTTTGACAGAAATGGTTCAATAAAAAACTCGCTTCCCTTCAAAATGTTACTAGAATTAACAGAGATCGAAAATTGAAAGGTGAATTTGAAACCCCCAATCTAAGGACCTTATCGTGCTTTGCATGGCTGCAAGACATGCTTCCCTTCAATAAAGAACCAAAATTCAACATCTTTAGTATAAGGACTTCAAAATCCTTGGCAAAACTGAGGGACATCATTCCCCTGAAGCCAAATCAAGCTTGAATGGGTCGAATCCTAGGACCTTGTTGCATCGATGCATTTCTAGCATATTGTTCTAATGATTTTGATTTTGAGTGAAGGAAGCTCAAGAAACATAAGATTCTCCACGCTTATTGGAAACCCATTGGCTTGAGAGGTCCGCACTGGACACTTACAAATTTTCCATCATCATGGTCTCTAAGGATAGAAAAAAGAGTAGAGAGACTCTAAAGGACATTATAACCATAGAAACAGAGCAAAGAGACTCTCAGGACATTATAACCATATGCAAACTTCAAACAAAATTTTGTTAAAATTGAATCAGTGAACTGCAAGTTGAAGCCTAGGAAATAAATTTTTTGATTCTTGCACTTTCATGTTCGGGATAAAAGACCAACATCCCTTACAAAACAATAGTGCATGCCCTGAAACAAAAATGCATGAATAAAATCACTCTTTTATGCCACGACACTGAACGTGTCGTTACAAGTAAAAACATTTCGAGTTTGAAATCTGCATATTTGAACAGTTTTCTAGGCACAATCACAATCTGAAGCCATCACCCATTGATGATTCTTTTTGAATCATCAAACAACAATTGTGATGTGCACCAAGAAGGATCACAGAATCAATAAATGCATGACATAAACCAGTGAACACTTTGATGTAAAGAAAATCATGTTTTTTATACCACCGTGACAAACAAAATAAGAAGCATATTAAAAAATCCAATACCGAAATATATGATACAAATTCACGCTTTTAAACATTGTACATGTAAATAAAATTTTTATTTGGCATAGGCCAAAAGAGCAAGAAATTTATATTTGGAATATATAATACAAATTTACGCAGACCAAAATAGCAAGAAATTTATATTTGCAATATATGATACAAATTCAATATCATGCTTTTAAATATTTGTACATGGAAATACAATCACGCTTTTAAAGTTTTATACATGTAAATAAAATTTATATTTGGCGCAGGCCAAGATAGCAAGAAATTTACATTTGGCATAGGCCAAAATTGGATTAGTGCCGATGCTTTTAGCAGACTTCAAACCCATGCACATATAAAACTAGAAGCAACCAAATCAACTCAGAAAGATTATTATTATTATTTTGGCATGATGGAGGAGTCTGCCAGCCAATCTGTATATCGCATAACCCCCGAAGCTATTTGCAGGTCACGAAAGAACATAAGCGCAATCTTGAGCCTGCCAGCCCGGGAGTCGGGTTGTCAATTTGTATATCGTGGAACTCCGTGTGTTGTTTGGAGAACATCAAACAATAGAAACGCAATTCTCGGGAACCAGCGATCGAAAAAGTGGCTATGTATAGAATGAGGAAGCTGTCGGTCGGACTCGTGATACAAAAGCATGAGTATAAATGTGAACCCGTGAGTCCGCCAACCCGTGCACCTTAATTAAATTATTATCCAATTATTATATTTAAATATAAACCCAAACCTTCAT
>JASDQU010816503.1:18220-34408 GCA_032191745.1 Picea mariana
ACATTGTTAGTGATGAAGCAGATCCCACTAATCACCCTATCTTTGCACTTGACACTGATTTGGGGTCTAGTTTGTTGCATCTCACTGATGCTCTTGAAGTCCCTTTTGAAATAAAAAAGAAAGCCTTGTCTGATTAGGAAATACCTCCTCCAACTACCTTTGTGTGGAAGATGTTCTTCAATGGAGCCTATTATAGTGAAGGTGCTAGTGCAAGAGTGGTCTTTGTATCGCCTTGTCAGGAAACCATATCCCTATCATACAAGCTAGAGTTTGAAACCACCAATAATGTGGTAGAATATGAAACTCTTGTTTTAGGTTTAAGGGCTGTGAAAGGGATGGGAATTAAAGAGGTAGCAGTGTTCAGAGATGCTGAGTTGATAGTTCAACAGGTCAGAAATGATTATCGGGCTAAACATCTTCAACTCATAAATTACAAAAATGAGGGGTGGGACCTAATTGATAATTTCTTCTTAGCTTTCAACATTTATTTTATTCCAAGAGAAGAAAATACTTTGGTTGATTCCCTAGTTGTCTCATCTAGCCAGTTTAGGATACCTCTACCACCTAGGATCAAATATGATGTTGAAATAAGATATAGGCCATCTATGCCGGACAATGTCAGGCATTGAAAGGTGTTTGAGGATGATCTTGAAATTAGAAAATTTCTTGAGTCTGTTGATAATTTCTCTGCATTGCACATTGATCAGGATCCTGATCCTAAAGGTAACCCTCACCCTGAGGTATTTTTAAATAAAATTTCTAATCACCATATTGTTCAGTTTCCTAGCAATCACATTCCAAAGGGACTAGTCCCTCTAGAAAGATTGTTCATTGGGAATGATGTGGCAGTAAAGGGTAATGTTTCAAATGAGGATGATGAGGTAATAAAGTGAAATATTGACACAGACGAGGATCCTAAGTTCGTCAAGTTGTCAAGAAGCCTGTCAAGGGGGTAGATATCTAAGTATGCTGAGTTATTAAAAGAATTTGTTGATGTGTTCACTTGGACCTATGAAGACCTCAAGACATATGACACAACTATCATTGAACATAAGATCCCATTGAAAGAAGAGGCTAAGCCATTCAGGCATAAGCTAAGACAAATTAATCCAATGTTGCTTCCTGTCATGGAGAGAGAAGTGAAGAAGTTGTTAGATGCCCAGACCATAGTCCCTTTGAGATATTCTGAGTGGGTGGCTAATCTGGTGCCAGTAAGAAAGAAGATTGGAGAAATCATACTTTGAGTTGATTTTAGGAACCTAAAAAGAAGCTCAAGAAAGGAAAATTACCCCTACCTAAAATGGAGCATATATTGCAGAGGGTAACTGGTGCATCCAGGATATCCTTGATTGATGGTTTTTCTGGCTATAATCAAATATCAGTCCTGCTAGAGGATAGAGAAAAAACAACCTTCACCACTCCTTGGGGCACATTCATGTATGCCAAAATTACTTTTGGATTAATGAATGCAGGAGCAACATTTCAGTGAACCATGGACATAGCCTTCATTATGGAGAAAGATCAATTCGTGGTGATATATCTGGATGACATCACTATCTTCTCCAGATCTGATAAAGAGAATTGTTGTCACTTAAAGAAGGTTTTGCCTTTCCTTAAACCCTAAGAAATATTTGTTTTCTATGGAGGAGGGGAAGTTGTTAGGCCATACAGTATCAGCAAAGGGAGTGAGAATTGATCCCAGTAGGGTGAAGGAAATTCAGACCCTGTCACTTCCCAGATCCAAGAAAGAGGTCCAGTCTTTCCTGGGAAAAATTAATTTTCTAAGAAGGTTCATTTCAAACTTTGCTGAATTAGTAAAGCATATCACCACCATGCTTAGGAAGGAAAATGAAGTAAAATGGATTGCTGAGCCCAGAGAATATTTTAACCAAATCAAACAACCATTTACCGAGGCACATGTGTTGATCAGTCCTGATTCCTCCAAGGACTTTATGATTTTATCCTTTGCTTCATTTGATATAGTAGCAGTCATTTTATTGCAGAAAAATATTGAAGGGTTGGAGCAACCCACTTCATTTTTCAACCAGGCATTGAGAGATGCAGAAATCAAGTATGAAATCATGGAGAAATAGGCCTCTTCCTTGGTGAAAGCTCTCAAATATTTTAGAGTCTATGTCTTGCACTCAAAGGTAGCATACATTCCTTCAACCTCTATGAAGGACATCCTTATACATCCCGACATAGATGGGAGAAGGGGTAAGTGGATTGCCAAGATCCTTGAGTTTGACCTGGAGATTAAGCCCACCAAGTTAGTTAAAGGGAAGCGTTTAGCCAAGCTGCTGGCTGAATCCAATTGTAAATACTTGGGGGTCAATTGCATCAGTGATTGCTCAGGAAATAAACAGGCTAAATTGTTTGATGCCAATCCTTAAGGCATTCCTCCACTAGCAGAGTGCACCTGGTATAGAGATATCATATATTTTCTGCTAAAATTTAAGCCCCCTGATGAAATGGGGAAGAGTAAGGCAAGAGATTTAAAGCTCAAATCAGTCAAATATTTCCTTATTGACCAAGTCTTGTACTGGAGAGACCCTCTAGGGGTGTTTCTGAGGTGTCTGAACCCACAGGAGGCCCAGAAAGTGACATTTGATTTCCATAGCAGCCTCTGTGGGGGACACCAATTTTGGAAGACCAAAACCCACAAGATTCTCAGGGCTGGGTACTACTGGCCCACCTTATTCAATGATTTCTACATAGAGGTGAGAGCCTTCATCAAATTCCAAAGGTTCTCAGGAAAGAAGCAACTCAAATATCTTCCACTAAAACCTGTAGTAGCTGCAACACCCTTTCAACAATGGTGGTTGGACTTCATTGGAGAGATTAATCCTTCCTCAAGTGGCTAACACAGATGGATCCTAACTACAACTGACTATTTTACCAAGTGGATAGAAGCTACCCCCACCAGGATTGCTTCACACAAAGTTATCATCAACTTTCTGGAGGATATCATAGCAAGGTTTGGATGCCCTAGAAAAATTGTCACTGATAATGTTGCATCTTTCAGGCCTGAGCCTTTGGTGAGGTTCTGTGAGAAGTTTGAGATTTCACTGGTTCATTCCACTCATTATTACCCACAAGGAAATGGACTGGCAGAGTCTTCCAATAAAATCTTGATTAATCTCATTAAAATATTGTTGGAAGATAATAGGAAGGCCTGGGACTCAAAAATCAAATTCGCTCTGTGTGATGACCGAGTGACAACAAAGAAATCCCTGGGCGCCTCCCCTTTTCAACTTGTTTATGGGACATAAGTTGTTTTTCCCACTCAGCTGGCTCTACCTATAGAAAAATTCTTTCAAGAATATGAAGGATATCCAGACCATATGGTCAGAAGAATCCATCAAATGGTGGAAGTGCAGCAGACCACGGAGCATGTAATGAACATAGCTCACAATCATCAACAGAAGATCAAGCAGGTCTTTGATAGGAGGGTCAAGAAAGAGGATTTCCAACTGGGAGATATGGTATTAAAATGGGATGCTCCCAAGTAGTACAAGGGAAAACATGGAAAATTCGAAGCCCTATGGATTGGGCCCTTCAAAATCTCTGAAGTGTTTTTGAATAACACCTACAGGCTAGAGGATTTGGAGGGTGAGGAAGTTTTCAATGGCCTTGTGAATGGGCATTTTCTGAAGAAATGTTTATTTTGAGCCACACATGGCTCCTCTGTGTTTGTAAATATTGTTTTTCATTTTATTTTTCATTCTTAATAATGACTCCATAGCCCAACAACAAGGCACTGAATCTACAAAATAGTTCTTGGTGTCTCACAGGGAGAAATCCATCCCCCATGGAACCTAATGTTAGCACATAATGTTGTATGAGGGGTGTTTTCCTATGAAGTGCACTCTTTGGAGAAAAGGTGGCAAAGAATGGGTAAAAAATCCACTTATCCTAAGTCAGGGGCACATAAGCACTTTGGATTATGCAGTACGTAGATCTGGGCAGTCAGAATATGTGCACCTAGATCTTCAATCTAGATTCAATTCTGACCCCCCTCGTCGTCCTACCTTTAATGGCTGGGGGGGGTACAATATGATGGTTTTCCAGTGTGTGAATCTGGAGGGTTAGACGATCTATGCCCATATCTACGGTTAAGGTCCCATTCTGAACCCCCCCGACCATTCTAAATTTAATGGGGGGGGGTCCGAAATGGGAGGTTTTCTAGTGTGGGCCCCTTTGTTATGGTGGCACCTCCCCCTTGCATCATCCCCCTCTCTCTAGCCACCTATGTTCCACTAGGCCTCCTATCCACCAGTCACATCACTCGCTTCCCCCTTGTCTTGTTATGCCACGCTTGCCTTCCACTCACCCCCATGGCATATCATTTTCTGTTTCGATCCCTCTTGTCTTCCCACATCTATCCCTCTCCCTACCACGTTGTCCCATTATAAGAGACGTGTTCTCCCTCAACAAATCACATCTCACCACCATATCTCTGTGGCCCCCACAAGATCTACCACATCCTTCCACTGGCCTCCCCTCGTCTCACTTCCACACCTATATGCCAAATCACCCCTGCCTGGTCATTGCTCATCCATCGCTTCCTGTTAGATGCCCCAATATTCACATCTACCTCCAGGAATTACCATGAAGTCGTTTAGTAGATCAAAGTGGCAGCATGAGAAGACCTCCACGTCCCAAAGGTGCAGAGTTGACCGGGGCCATTTCCAATCCCAAGAAAGCAGTTATTGAAGTGGTTGGTGGTGGGTGGACATCATTTCCACCACAAATGGAAGGTCAAGGAGAGGACCGTTAGCTTGTCAACTCCTCGCAGGCTCATTCTGGAACACGGTGGCATCTGACCGAAATGCACGATGGTCCAGAGACTGCATGCACAGTTTGCAAGTAAACATGTAGATGTAATTCCTTCATTTCAGTAACTTGAAGCTTCTGTTGGGTTTGGCTCCAAGTATATGAAGTCATTTTTTCCTTTTTGTATGGATCATTGGTAGAGATAAGCTCCCTATTGTAAAGTTTTGATGAAGCACTCATTTTCTCTAGTTATGCATCTATAAGTGAAACTTCTTGTTTAATTACAAACAAATTTCTTACTACATATTGTTTCTCCCTAATGCAGAAAGAGTTCATGATTGACTAACTCATATGAATCATTGTGATTTTGTTATGATAAAGGCTTTAATTGTAGCATTGTTACGACTTATTTCAGTGGTCTTGTAACTTGAATATAAGAAGTTCTTGTGTTTAAGTTTATCTCCTCCGGGTTGTTGAAAGCATGATGCCTACAAAAAACCTTTGCAGTTTATATCTGAAGTCTTCCTCCTACTCACCCTTATTACAACTTACTGTCTGAAGTTAAATCAAGACATCTCCTATTCATGCATAGCCTTAGTCCAGGATTTTGAGTTAAAATGATATTGTACTGAGTTTACTTCCAGTCGATCACCCCCTTTTATAAACCAATCGTGACATAAACTGATGGGCGTCGGGCTTTTCTCCTGCTGCAATCCAGGAGTGACTTCTGATGCTAACACTAGCTATTACCATTTACAACTCCCCGACAACAATGCCAAAATGTTGGTGCAATTATATGCATAATATATTACCAAGCATAAATTATTGACTGAGATTCATAATCAGTAGAGTTGATACACTATATGTGCCAATAAAAGATAGGTTCCTATGTCTGATGAGTATAGTTCAATCAAGAAACAATCAATAACAAGATGCTTGGTTTTCACACTTTTTTTCAAATAACATTCTCCACTCATGCAATTCAAAATCCAGAAATCAAAACTTGCAAACAAAATCTTACCAATCATGCATTCAAAAGATCTTGCTTAGATAATGACTTGTCCATTTACAAGCTCTTGAAATGGAAAGATGGACTTTGACTTAGTTATCTATAGCAATATCAATTAACAATCCCACACATCTATCAAACTTTGGTTAACTAAATATCAATCTGCAGAAATGAAAATGGAACAATTTAACTACAACAAATGAAACATATGAGATGTTATCGCTGTGGTTGATGGGGGCCCTCCATTCCTCAACGTGCACATCAAGCAATCATCACATCTTGGAAATCAACTCACAATGTTGGAAATGAACTCATTAACTTTATTGAAGGAAATAATAGGATTACAATAATCTAAATAATCACTAATTCACTAGTTGAGTACCCTTGGAAGACACTCTTATTCATACAAAAGGTAAGATACCTAATTCATAAATGTTGATCCACTAATCTCTCCTAGATCCACAATTATATCTTGTGGTTACAACCATTCTCCTAAAAATACAAGATACAAATCCTCTCCAAATTCTCTCATAGTTTTTATACAAGACACCTATCAAAACTTTCATAATTCTTCTCCTTTGAATGTGCTCCACATCTTCTTCAAATATTCCACAAATCCTCATGAGATGGAATTTGAAATTCGAATTTGTGGTTAGGTGGCCAAATAAGATCCTTCCAGAAGCTTCAAGGAGGCCTACAACATCACAAAACTCATAACACTTTTAGATACATATGAAAACATGTTAATTTCCCAATAATTAATCATAAATTTTCTTAAAATACTTGAAATAAATAACTTTGGAAAATAGTAATGATAAACCCCATATGATTATGAAAGTGGTTATTAATGTAGGGTTATGGGGGTACAATGTTATGGAATGAGGGTGAAATGATGGAAATGAAAGTGAATTTGGAAGACATTTTGGAGTCCCAACAACTTGCTTACATGACCCTTTCCCTACCCCTTTGACATATGAGGTCTTGGAGAATGTGGGAGGCCAGGAAGCATATTCATTCACAGATGGATTCTCAGGATACCATCATATTAAAATAGCTCAAGAGGACAGGTATAAGACTACTTTTTCTATGGAATTGGGATCCTACAAATATACATTCATTCCCTTTCTACTGAAGAATGCACTAGATATCTTTTCAAGGGTAGTCATAGCTAATTTTAAGGAATTCATACATTAGTTTCTAGAAGTATATCTGGATGATCGAACTATGTATAGTTTTTTGAAGCACCATGTAGAAGTGTTAAGACTAATGTTGGAAATATGCAGGCAATGTCAGATATCATTAAACATCAAGAAATTCATTTTTGGTACACCATTTTGGATATTGTTGGGACATATAGTGTGTAAACAAGATTTACTATTTGACCCTACTAATATTGTAATCATTGTGAATTTACCACCACCAAAGTCAGTGCACTAGTTAAGAGAAATAATGGGACATACAAGCTACTACAAGAATTTTATAAAGGGGTATGCCTAGATTATTGCACCAATGGAAAAAATGTTAAAGAAGGACATCATATTTCAGTGGAATGAGGACTGTTAGCAAGGATTGGACACTCTAAAGGAAAAGATTGTGAAAACACCTATATTAGTATTTCCAGATTGGGAAAAGACATTTTATGTGCATGTAGATGCATCAACAATAAAACTTGGAGCAATTGTGGTTTAGTCGGGAGCAGGGGACTTAGATCATCCTATAGCCTTTGCAAGAAAAAAGTTGTCAGAATATGAATATAATTACAACACAACATAAAGAGAATTCCTAGCCATGGTATATGCACTTCAGAGATTCATGCATTATTTATTGGGTAAACACTTTAAAATTTTCATAGACCATTCCGCCCTTAAATATCTAGTCACCAAGCCAGTGTTGGGGGGGAGGATCTGTAGATTGCTATTATTATTACAAGAAATCGATTTTTAAGTGATATTCAAACCAAGGAAGTCGAATGAAGGACCTAATCACCTGTCAAGGGTAACCAATGGAGAAGAACCTACTAACTTGGAAGACAACTTCCCTAATGGACAATTATTTTTAGTAAAGGTAGTTGATGAATACTTCATTGATATTATTGAATACTTAAATACATGAGTTGTGCCACATGACTTTATCACTGTACAAAAGAAAAAATTGGGAGTTAGAGCTGCAGAATATTAACTCATTGCAGGTCATTTATACAATATGGGCACAAATATCATTTTAAGAAGGTGTGTATTGGAACATGAATGACTCATGGTTTTAGAAAAATATCATGAAGGTATAGATGGAGGAAACTATGTAGGTAAATATACCACATAGAAGGTATTTCATGTAGGATTATGTGGTCCAACAGTTCATAAAGATGCCAAGGAATATTTCCAGAACTATGATGTCTGTCAGACAGTTGGAAAACCCAACAGAAGGGATGAGATTCCCCTAAGACCACAAGTAACACTGTAAGAACTTGAAAATGGGAAATGAATTTGTTATACCTACTAATCCACCAGAAAAAGTTCAGGAGCAATATATATCATTACTGTGACCGAATACTTAATGAGATGGGAAGAAACAACACAAGTCAAATATTGTAGTGCAGAGACAACAACACACTTCTTATTTTAGAAAGTGATCATCAAATTTGGATGTCCTAGGATTGTGATGAGTGACCAAGGCACTCATTTTATTAATAATACCATCAGGGCTATGATTGAGGAGTTTGAAGTCTATCACTAGAAGAGTACACCATATCATCCTCAGGAAAATGGGACAATATAATCTTTCAATAAGATTTTGGAAAATGCTTTGAATAAGATTTGCAATGTTAACAGGGATGATTTGGACTTGAAAATACCATAGGTACTATGGGCATACAGGACCACATGAAATAATTTTATAGGAAATATACCATTTATATTGGTGTATGAACATGAAGCAGTGGTTCCATTAGAATTTTTGGTACCCAATTTGTGCGTAGCAACAATTACCAACATGAGAGAAATATGTGCAGTACACAAGAGTTTAAGTCAACTAATGGAGATGGAAGAGGACATGAGCCTGGTAGGATTTCACCAGGAAGTACATAAATCAAGGGACAAATCCTGGCATGATAGACATATTAAAAAGAAAACCTTTAAGGAGGGAGACCTAGTTCTTCTCTATGACAACAAACTTTTGCAATACCCTGGTAAGTGTAGAATTCATTGGATAGATCCATATGAAGTAAAGAATGTCACACATGGGGGATCTATGCATATAGAGGACTTGTAAGGAACAAAAATAAAAGGAATGGTCAATGGTAGTCAACTAAAAATGTACATGGAAAATCGATCTACTAACTCTTAAAATTTATAGCGCAATAAGAAAGTCATGTATATAGTGTACTATAGTAGATATTAGGAAAGAAAACTGATAAAAATAAATAAAAAGTGAAAAAATAAGAAAAAGGAATACAAAAATAGACAAAGAAGAAAAACAAAAAAAGAGGCATACGTTGACTAAACAATAGGAAAATGGAAAAAAAATTGCACACAACAATTACTACAACAACATAGAAAGACAACACACAGGAAAAAATGGACTCGGCATGAATGGATGAAAAAAGTGGAAAACAATTACGACTGGGTCTATAAAGTGTGGAAAGAATGTGTTAGTTCAACACTTAGTGATTTTTTAGCGCAAAGAAAGATACAAGTGTATTCCCTATATATAATTGTGCAAAGAAGAGAATGAGGGTTCAAATTGGATAAAATACGACACCACCAACATTTGGTGTCCTAGGTCAGTATGTACGGGTTACTCGACAAGGACAAAGGAGGAAGGAAAGGATGAGGGAGCCCAATAACATCGTGAATATGTCACTACTTCTGAGACAAAGTCGATCAACCTAACACAGGTTGAGGAGGAAAAATTGACAGTGGCACAAGGGGAAATAAGGAAGTGTTTTGGGACCCAAGATGATATTCCAAACCCTAATCCCAAAACACCATCTAAACCTGATGAAATAATGGGTCAACAACATGGTCAAGATAAAAAGGAGATGTTGGTCGAGGACATAACCAACCATCCAAACTCTGAAGGGGAAGATGAGGCAGAAACATCATAGGCATGCCCATATGATGTCGGGAAGAAAATAAAGGTGTAGGGTGCCACAGACATTATACTTCCCTGAGGAGTACTTGGACAACAAAGTGCACGAGAAGGAGATTGCTAAGTTGGTAAAAGCACAATTTGGCACTAGCAGGGGAAATAGGGGCATTATGCTTAGAGATATCAATGACAATGCAACAAGGCCCACCTGCAATCTCATAGCTTGCAAGCTACCGAGGAAGGGTAGGAAAGAAGAGGCTCCAATAGGAGTCATCGTAGTAGTCGCGTTGTAATTTGGGTGTCGTACCTGCTGAACCATTTTTTGATCGAATGCATAGGTGCACAAGATAATGGAACCGAGTTTCATTATTTGTGGCTCATCATTCTCATAGCTTTGGAAGGATGGCAGGAGAAAAACTTTTCATCCTTTCTGGATAGGAAAGGAAAGTGTTATGTGGCCAAATATGAGTCCCTCTGGCAGGCCAAGGAAAATAAAAATCAACAAGATAATAACACAGTATTTGCGATGCTACTAGAAGAGATAAAAAAGCTTACAACCAATGTGTAGTGCATTCCTATGGAGGTGGTCCATGAAACTGAAGGGATAACAAGGTTTAAGGCATCCAGGAACCACACGTGGATATAGGCTGCAAGGGATCCAAAGAAGGCATGGATGGAGATTCAATACTGCATCACAAGGGAAGATATTTATTGGATAATCAAAGGTTGGCCAATGCAATGGAATATGATTGTATAAAAACAAGGAACAAATCCAACCAAAATGCAATCCAACAATCCGAAGGGGCAGGTTGAAGTAGGTCCTTTAGAAAAAACAAACAACCCAGTTGATAACACTAGGATGGATGCAACAAAAACTCAGGCGTTGAGAAGCAACACAGTGACAAAAATACCAAGGAAGACAACAACAGTGACTAGGACAGACATTCATTAGGATTTCAATAAGGGGGGCACATCTCAGGATAGCAAGGAAAGGGTATAGGTCATAATGAGTGGGGTGCAACCCTCACAAAGAAAAGGAAGAAAATTAAGTTAGAGGAGATGCGCAAAAATATGAAGTATGCCAAGGAAGACCCAGCCACCACCTTGATAGAGGATGATGTTGAGTTTGTCCTAGAAAAGGTGCAGGATAAGGGGGAAGAGGTGGTCCATGCTACAGAGGAACAAAGAGAAGAGATCATGGCCAAACTCATAGAATTCCATGAAAATCTACAACAATTACAGATTCATGCAGTACCACATGCCACAACGCAACAACATGAAAAGACACAGTGACCCCCTACACATAAAGAAGGAGACGAGATGGTTCAAATAGTACTAAAAGGAAGGGATACATTCATAGTCACATGACAAATGGTAAAAATGGATCAAGGTACTACACAGAAACCCATGGGGGAAATTGACCATTTTGAGATAGTCATGGAGCATATACCCACCAAGGAACTATATGGACTCCAGGCTAGTATAATGAAAGAAGTACAATCCAAAGCCTACATGGATGCCACTAACTTGGAGGTGGGTAGGGGAGTCACATAAATGTTACAAACCACTTGCGACCAATTGAACTTGGAGAAACAGGAGGAGAAAGAATGCACTGAAAAGATAGAGAAAGGGATAACAATGATATACAACCACATCCCAGATAGCGTGCAACCAACAAAGTGGAGTGCAGAAGAAAAGATAAAAATAATTTCACAGATAATTGAGGGATATAGGCAGGAAATCGAGGAGCTAAAATAAAAAAATAATCCTATGAGTTCTCCTAAGGTTTGATAACAAAGAGAACAACAATCTGCACTCCAAATAGTAGAGATTTAAAAGGAAGCAAGGGAAGTCACAAAACTGTTCGAAAAAACTACGTGAATTTGGAACATTTTGGAAGAGGATGAAAAGGTCCAATAGTGGGACCAACAAAAGGATAAAATCAATGCTTTCATACAGGAGTTGACAAAATGACAGAAAACCATGAGCATTACCAAGCACTTGAAGAGAACCCAGGAAATAATACTCTGTAGACAAAGTTAAAGATGGTGTAGACAAATAAGCAAGAAATATGAGCCTAGTTGGATCCCCTTTAGAAACAAGCATCACAGATGATTGTGTGGCTGGAGGAAGATAAGAAAAGAATGGCACAAGAACATTCATAGAGCACACCATTACTATAGGGACAAATAGTAGTGCAGATAGTCGAGGTGCTAACAGACAAAGATGCACATGTGAAGGAAAAAGGAAAGGAACTAGTAGAGAATTTCCACAGCTTGGAAAAGGATGTATAGGGAGTGCGCACCACCTGAGTGGCTCGAGATGAGCCACATGTCAATGTTGGGGGCCTATTGGGCGTAGAGCCATTTTGGGAAGAAAGTGATTTTTAGCGCAGACCTATTTTTGGGAGAGAGAACTGTTTTGGGGAAAGACTTATTTTTGGAAAGAAATACCTAATTTTGGAGCACGCACAACATGTGGAAAGAAAGAAGGATGCATAAAAAGAAGGAAAAACATCATGCATGAGGAAAATCAATGTGGCACGCAGGAAGACAAGCCTAACCGTGATATGGTTAGGGTTTTTGACAAATATTGTAACGGATATAAGCCTATAAAGTAGTATAAATAAGGACCTAGAAGGTGGAGGTCGAGGGTGGTTCAGGTGATTTGAGTGGTTCAAGAGGTTTACGAGGTTCTAGAGGTAAAAGGTTTAGGCATTTCAAGAGTTCAGTTGATAATGGTAATAAATTTTTTAATGAGTCTTATATAAGAGTCGAATAAGTTATTCTTTGAGGGTTAGGTCATAGGATGAGGAGCCTAGTGTGATCTAGTCAGCCTCACAGAGGGTTCTTTCCCTCATTTTGATTTTATTACTAAAGATGTAATGTGCGCAACAAAATATTTTACATTATAATACATAAAAGAGTAGAGAAGCCATATATTTGTGGACGTATCCCTAGGAGGTGGAGAAACACGATAAGCCCTGTGTTCTATGTGATTTTTAATGAATTCTTTACTTTTCTATTGATCATTAACTTAAGAATGAATGGTTAAATTAGCTATATCAACATGCATGCATAGTTTTAAAGATGAATAAATCATATAAGTAGATGAATGATTAACAAGGATAATGTATAAGGAAGAAACAAGCCAACCACAATCCCAACTCATTCCTAGACTGCAAACACCTAATTATTGAAGTCCCCCATAAAAGCTATCTCAGGTGAGACTCCACTGTGCATTCTGTGCACATCGTTTCCTTCTGGTTTACTAGGAGGGCCAATAGTTTTTAAGTTTTTATTGGAAACCTGTTTGAGATAAGAACCTAGGTCATCCCAAGAATATGATCAAACCAACAACTTGACAAACTTAAGAAAAATGGTATGCCTATGGAACTAGGTGTTAGGCCAAGTTAGAATACCAATGAGAGCTTCTATCATGATGAATTAGAAATTTTCCATACTATCTATTGATGAGTCTTTAGGGATTCATTTATTTTAAAGAAAGGGTGGGGAGTAAATTGGGCTAGGTTATCAATGAGGGGATGAGAAACAAAGGATGAGATGTTTCTCATGTCAGAGAAAGGTCTATTAGATTGGGTAGGAGACATCTGAGAGGTGGTTCTGTATTTTCTCAGCATGGTGAATCAACTAATATAGTGGAATGAAACTAAAATATGGAGTGGGATTGATGTTTTTACCCAATAATTCAAAATTAATTAGTTTTCATCTCGATCTAATGAACTCAATGATGGAGGAAAATTAGATTTTCAATGGTGGGATTGCTAAGAAAGTGCAAATTAATTTTGGTAACCAAAGCTCTCTTTCTCATTTAGATTCTTGTGTGAAATGTGGGGGAGAATGAGTCCTTATTTAAATGCAAAAGGTTTCCATTCATGTGTATGATTTATCTCTACCATCAATTTTAATTAGAAATACTTCAAGGTTCACCATTATTTATTCACGGTGAGGAAAAGAGGAGGAATGTGGTAGGCTAGATGAATCTAAATTAGTGAATCTCATTGTGAATTTTGAATCATTTTTCACCCACAAATATGTTGTGTAGGGAATATGTGAGGTGGTTGTGTTACACTTTTTAACATAGGATAAAAAGAATCTCATCAGTGATTGTTTACCATCACTTTTTCCACCAAGTGAGAACTAAGCCATCTATGAATTTTC
Organism: Picea mariana; assembly: GCA_032191745.1. Lineage (NCBI taxonomy): Eukaryota > Viridiplantae > Streptophyta > Pinopsida > Pinales > Pinaceae > Picea > Picea mariana. Next base: position 32,273 of record JASDQU010816503.1, read on the forward strand.
CACTGTCTAGGACCCCTCCCTCCACCAAATACCATGTGTTATTCTTCATCATCGATTTGAGGAGAGAGAGTGATCCTATGCATTCAAAACATTTTCCCCATTGGGCCTTTTCCATTCTAGTAAATTTTGTGGCATATCCTTCACCATCAATCCAAGGAGGTGGGAAGATCCTAGTTTTTCATATCATTCTCCTCGTCAGGAATTTTCCATTATAGAAAATAACATGGGATAACATCAACCATTTATCCGATTGATGGGGAATATCTTGTCCCTTCGCAACATTATTTCTCTTAGGCCTTTTACATCATAACAAATTCCATGGGATAACATCAACCATCAATCCAATTGAGAAGGAAGATCCTAACCATTCATGGAATTCTCTCGGTTAGGCATTTTCCATTATACAAAATACTACGGGCCAACACCAACTATCAATTTTATTTGTGGGGAATATCTTGTCCATTTGTGACATTCCTCCCATTGAATCTTGTCCCTTTTTACAAAATATACATACCAATCCTATCCATTTATATGAATATTGGGGATGATCTCGACCATTTGCAAAATTTATTCCATTTAGGATGTCTTTCAAATTTGCAAATGCCACAATGGAATGCTATCCATAGATATACCTAAGTGGGGTGAAGGGTGTCTGTTGTTTCACATTTAGAATTATGAAACAAGTGTTTAGATTATTTCAAAGGGGACTTGGTTAGTGGGTGATCTATAGATGGTTAGGAAAAACTTGGAAGACTTTTTTTAGGTAGACAACATTTTACTCCTTCTACAGGATGGCCTCTCCTTATGAGGGGACAAGAACAAGATTATCTAAAATAACAAGATCTATGAATTATAATTAGGTATGGATTCCTAATGTTCATTGTGGAATTGATAATAAATATTTGTGTAGCTAAATAAAAGGAAAAAACATGTTTACGAAAGAAATAGGGAAATAACTATAAAATGAAATAAATGGAATGTTATCCATAGATATACCTAAGTGGGGTGAAGGGTGTATTTTTATTCACACTTAAAATTATGAAACAAGTGTTTATATTTTTTCAAATGGGACTTAGGGGGTGGTGATCTAAAGAGAGTTAGGAAAAACATGGATTTTTTTTGTTAGGTAGACAACATTTGGCTCCTTTTGCGGAATGGGATCTCCCTATGAGGGGATAAGAACAATATTTTATAAAATAAGAAGTTTTGTGACTTATCATTAGGAATGTATTCCAAATTTTGATTGCATACTTGATAAAAAAAAATGATGTAGCTAAATAAAAGGAAAAAAAGGTTTATAAAATAAATAGGGAAATAACTAGAAAATGAAATATTATGGTATAGGGTAGGAATTGTAGGGGATAAATCTTATTCATATATGAAGTGATTGAGATTCTTGCAATTTATAGGAAAATCAATCATCTACCCTTCTAGGTTATACAAGTGAAAAGGGTTGGGAATTTGGCCACACATTTCTTTTATGACATAATATCCCAACCACAAACTATCATATTTACTATTCTTAGCAAGGTCTTCTGATCTAGGTGGATATTAGTCGCCACCCACCTATTCTAACTGGCTCCTCTTGACAGATTTTAGTTCAACACATTCTTCTTTATCTCTTTGTAATTATGGGTTCTACACTTTCGGGGATGTTTGAATCCCTACATAGCTTCCAGGGGGATATTGGTGGCCTCCCACCTAATCCAACTGACTTATTTCAGATGTTTTCATGTCATTACATATTTCTGTACTTCCAGGGCCGTTTTGGGGCCCTAAACAATGTTTTTTTGGCTTGCCATAGTCAAACTATAAACATATTCAAAGTTTGATGGCATATTGTGTACTTCTTGAAAATACCTTTCAAACAGGCTATCACATGCCTAAACCGAAGGTCGTATAAAAATTTACAACACCACAAAGTTTAGGTACCAACTTACCCATCAAGGCCCACATAACTTTTGTCGTTTCTGTTAACACTCCAGGGAACTACTTAGGGTTGTAGACTAAGTATGCCTGGTAACTTAAGAATTCAATACCTTTTTAGCAAATGGATCGATGGGATACCACAATAACTCGATGGAAAGGTTGCTTATCAAATAGTTAAATGAACCAGTGCTCTTAGGAACTGTAAAT